>CBVK0100581159.1:0-11683 GCA_900067695.1 Picea abies | reverse complement strand
CACTCTAAAATGTTGTGATGTTATAATGTCCCAAAATGGGGACATTACAGATAGTTGCTAACAAGCGATCAAGCGTGGAGAAGGATCAACATCGAACGTCTGGAACAAGGTATGTTTGTTTAACCATGTATTTGCTTAAAAGAAATGGGGATCAGGTCTGGAACGATGATATAAAGTAGGATTCTTTCGGTCTTATATGCATGCATAATATAACCCTAAATGCTACTCCGTAGGGGGATTTCCCACCACAATATTACTTGATCCAGAACTGAAGCAACATCTGGATGTGCTCTTCCATTCCACTGCACTCCCTGCCTAGTCAGAGTTTGTATAACCCTACAAGTTCACATATCCATCCGAGACATATCTAAATCCATATCCAACTGTACCATGTAGGTACCTCAACATATGTTTTACTGCTATCCCATGTATATGTCTAGGATCAACCATGTATTGAGTCAAGATGTTCATTGCAAAACATATGTCCAACCTAGTGTTAACCAGGTACATCAAGGATCCAATCAACTATTTGTACATCGCGGGATCCACCAAATCTGAAGATGAATTACTCAAGAGCTTCAGATTTATCATCATAGATGTATCCATGAACTTGGATTCCATCATTCTGAATCTCTACAAGATCTCATCAGTATATTTTCCTTGGCTAAGGAAAATCTCATCTGGCCTCTGCCACACCTCCAATCCTAAGAAGTAATGCATCAAACCTAGATCCTTCATCTCGAACTCTGAAGTGATCTCCCTCTTGCACCCATCTGTGAGCTTCTCACCCCCTGCAAGAAACAGGTCATCCAATATCAAGGGGAAACCATATCCAAGCTCATCAAAATAATTGTTTGGCATATCCTACCCCAGGTGCCTGCTTAAGCTTGTACAAAGCTTCCTTCAATATGCAGACACGAGACTCCTCATGTATCTTTGTGGCTACTCTATGTACACTTCTTCTGTGCTACTGGAGCAAGTGTCTCGACATAATATACTCCGTCTTACTGGGAGAATCCTCTAGCAACAAATATTTCTTTGTACTTCTCTATGCCGCCATCTGCAGCATGCTTGATCTTGTAGATCAACTTGGAGGTCACCACTAAATTCCCTTATGGTCTCAGAACCAAGGAAAAATCCATATCCCGGTTCTTTTGACTGGCTTCCTCCTCTGTCACTATAGAAAAATCTACTAAAACAAGGAAATCCTCTTAGGAGGTCTCATATCTCCTTGAAGCCTCTGAAGCTTCGATCTATCCTCCTCAACTCATGGCACCTATCTGTCAATCCTGAAAGACACCTCTCTCTCCCATATGAATCTGAGGAGGAATACTTTTTGAATGAAAGTCTTTAAGCCACTCACTCTCTCTGAGATCATGCTCACTTTGAGTCTACATGCTCCCTCTGAAGCTCGACTCCCTCTGAGTCCATATAATCTTTAGAGCCATCTTCTCCCTTTGCATGTGATGACCTCCTCTGAAGTCTAATCTCCTATGGACTGTCATGGGGAGGCTGCTCCTCCCTACTGGATCCTGAGGGCTTAATCCCTCTAAAATATAACTCCTTTTGAGATGGTACTTGGTGGGGCCGCCCACCTCGCCACTAGTGGAGCCATATTCTCCTCCTCATGATATGGCTCATCAATGCCATATATCTACATCCCCTTTCCATCTTGCAAAGTATCACGGGACCATGCTGGTCTCTTCCTGGTCACTGCAACAATTCTAGGTAGGCCCTTCTGGCTCTACTGACTCTTCCTCATGATATGAAGAGTAATCAATTGAACTAGAGGGATATGTATGGTCATCTTTGAAGCTTTCTGCCCCTTATAATTGATCTCCATATGAGATACTTCATATCTGCAAAAGTACCCGTCTTGCCAGAAGTTTCCGACTTCGTCCTCTTCTCCTTCATTACATGGGTTTGTACGGTCATGTACACAACTCTATGTTTGGATAGTCTACTCCATGTTTGTTATAACCCTAAATTTCTCCAGACATGCATACTTGGCACTTGGCCCTCTTACTTGCTATTTTTGCCAAGCCATCACTAAGTTGCTCTTCTTAAAAACTCATTTTTTGAAGATGTACGTGCCCTGCACCAATACTTCCCATGTACACATGCTTTCTGCACCACTACAACCCGCGTATGTACGTTAGCTGCATTACTACAACCTGCATATACTTGCAAAAGTTGCAAAAATTAAAAATTTGCAAGGAATTCACTGAGATTACGGGCTATTGGGTATTTCCCCAACTAATCCACTGCCTATAGCCCGTCACCCAACCAAATAACCATCCTTTTGTCATATAAAAGGAGGTCTTGGGGTATCATTCCTAATGGAATCATAAGAACAATGAAACTCTTCCCGTTTCACATCCTCTCCTTGCCCCAAGCATTTGAAACCTTGTTGTGAGAATTGCCTCAGAATTCCCCATTTTGGCCTTTTTCCTCCATCATAAGCCCATTCCATTTTCGAAGAAGAAGGTTCAGAGGAAAAAGATACACAGAGGTGCACTTGGAGCTTGGTGAAGAGGAGCCCAGACCAGGTTCATGGAGCAGTAGCCGGCACTGGTTGTAAGCAATCATTGTATTATCAATAAAAAAAGTACTTTTCCTGTCCCAAAACATGATGTGTTGAATGTTTGCATTTGATTTATGTTTTTATTCTAACATATAACCCTTATTTATGTATGAAATGTATGCTTGTAGTTCCATGTTTATCTATCTTTGAATGTAGACCATCCTTGGGAGGAGGTTTGCATTTAGTGGAGCCTTCAAGCGCGAGAGGATCTACACCGGACATAGAGTAAATGTACAGATACCAGATCCTTCTCATTTTACTTTTCTTGCATAAGTCTGGGGTATGTTTGGGGTTGTTAGAGAAGTAGGATACTTTTAAATGATTATTGATCTTCCTACATTGTAAACCCTGGTGTAGCCATAGGGGTTTTTTTTCTGCTAGCAGAATTGGCGACCATACTAGGGAAGCCTCTAGGGTTTTAGGGGATTTTTTGAGTGTTTGATTGGTTTTATACCTTTTGAGTTTCTTGTTGAGTTTGCTGAGTCTTTAGGGGATTCTGGTCACCTACTGGTGTCATACCAGTTTTCCCTTCCCTGTTAGTCTGTCTGTTTCATTTCTTTTTTTTGAAGAAATACATAGGTGTACATGGCCTATTGTGGATCAGCACACGTACATACATGCCCTGCTTTATAGACAACCCACGCACATACACAGGATGCTTAAGCATCAATAGTTTACCTGTGTCAAGAAACTGTTTTTAAGAAGAGGCAGTCAACCTCTTCCACGATTGAGGTTTTACTTCTCAGGGTTTCTTGCCTGAGTCTAGTGTCTCTGTTTTTACAGTCAAAGCTTGGGTTAGATGTCAGTTTGCTTATCTTTTTAAATATTTCTTGTGTTTACTTCGATAGGGTTTTAGGCGAGTCTTTGAGTCTTCAATCAACCTGTTTGGTGTCTTTAGTGACTCCCTTCAATCCGCAGTGAGCCAGAGGTAAGTTTTAGTCTTGTCTCATTTTTCACTTTTCCCCCTTTCGCTTGCTTTAAAGAAAATAAAAAAGATTTTATTTCAAGTTTCTTGTTTAAAGCATTTAAAAAAAAAAAAAGATTTCATTTCTTAGTTTGGTAAAGTAGTTAGGGTTAGTTATTTTACTTGAAAAGAAAAAGGAGTTCAGTCTAGAAGTAATTTTGCTTTCAGTTTCGTTTATTTCTCCTTCTTCGTCTCACATACACATCATTGGTTTCACTACCATTTCCTTGAGTTAAAAAAATCCATTTAAAATGAATGCTAATTAAAATCAACTAGAATTTATGTTTGTAGGGTGGATCAACTAGTTTAGGCTAGAGCCTTAAATTAGGTTGGAGAGGAAACTCTTCAAGGCCTATAAACAAACATTGGAGTTAGAGCTAGGGAGTGTAAAAATTCCAGTGACGTGAAAGTTATTCGGGACCCCCCTCTAACACAGGGGCTAAACACGAGGTCATGTGAGGAAAGGTAGTAGAGATAACCCCTCCAAAGCTGGACCAAGCATAGTGGGGAACACATATTGAGGAATTTTCGTGGGATATTGTCAGTTGCATTTGTTTTCCTGCTCATTGTGGTCCACCCAATCGTCGACTGTACCCACCTGGTGACTATTTACAAGCTGGCAAATTAGTTGCCTTGATTCTAGGGACTTACATAGGTGATTGCAAGGGTATATTGTGGTACCTAGGGTAGACGTCGGGCCACACTTTGTAGAGTATACCCGAAGGGTTCTTCCGCCTTCAATTTTCACTTGCACCGATAAGTTGCTCTAGTGTTGGTTGGCGTAACTGTTCTTCCAACTAGATAGTGTTTTGTCTGGTTTATCTTGTAGGAACTTGTCTAGTGTGTGTCTGTTTTCAAACGTTAATAAAAGCCTTACTGTGTCATTGATCTTCTCACAAGGTGGAAGATCACGAGCTCCATCAGCCGCGAAGGCTTCAGGGCCTACCGTCGGTTACATTGGAGCCACCACTGCCACTGTTACAATGAAGACTTGACCAACAAGGGTCATTTGAAGCCACTGGGCCGCATGGAACTATGCCCAAGCTAGCTCCAAGATGATAACACTCGAATCCGGAGGAACTTACTGTTTCTGACCTTGAAGCGGAAGCTCTCGGGCCAGCCAACACTCTGATCACTGACTTGTTGGTGCCACTCTTGATACAAGTTGTCCCTCCAAGGGTAACACGTCATGAGCGTCAAATAGTCTTGCAAGAAGCTATGGAAGCAAATGTTGCTACTTCGTCAGGGAGTCCTCACACTCCCTCAACGACTACCACCACAGGGGGAATTCCACCTCCTAACCGACCTTCACCGGTCCAGACCACAATGGTATCAACCACCTCTACTTCAGGAAGTGGTTCGATTCTGTCATCCGTGCCGACCACTGCTTTGTTCACATAGAGTGCGACGGGCCCTCCATTTTCATACGGGATGCCCGAATTTGATACGAACTCCGTCCTTACCTACTCCACCCTACATACCATGAGTCTGGGGGCAGGGAGCTCGAATGCTCCCTTGCAAGGGTCCATGGGGGGCACACCAACTTCCTATAACGCTATCCCTTATGGTGGGGGGCATATGCCTCCTCCGTCCCCCTTGCTCGATGATGCTTTCTAGCCACCCCTTAGGTCGAACACGAACTACACCCTCTTTGGAGTTGACAATATGGGAACTTCTTCTTACACCATGCCGATGGGATCCATGCTGTTCTCTTTGTTCAACATGTTTGGTAATAACACTTTCTCGTCAACTGCCGTCTCGGCTGGGGGCAACCCTAGTTTTGGACAATAGAATCCTGTGCAGGGTACTATTCCTACACAAGGGGTAAATACATGAGTCTTCTCCTCACAAGGACTCTGGAATGCGTGACAGGGAGCAGTTCCCTCGTCAGGCATGTCGACGGGGGGCAACCCCTTCCATGGTCAATGGAACCCTGGGCAAGGCTCTGTACCTATGCCCGTCAAATCGACAGGAGGCAACCCTTTCCAGAATCTTTGGAACACAATGCAGGGAGAAATCCCCACCCAACCTTTGATGTCCAATTACGAGAATCAAATTATGATGTCCCAACAAATGCAGTATCCATATGTTGGCCAAGGCCATGGTATCTACCAGAACCCTAGTCATCAGCCCAACTTTTCCTGCCAACCTAGTGCCAGTCAAACTCCAGGATCCCTTTTTCCTGTACATAGTACTCAGCCCAAACTACCATTTTTGGCAACGTTACATCTGCTAGACTTGTCAAGGTTGCTTTACAACTCGATTTATCACAATCTGCGTTGGCCCCCCATGTTGACTAAGTTGCCCTAGGACATTCTGAAATTCAAAGGCAATCCTGGTGAAGACCCAGGTGATCACGTGACCACTTTCCACCTATGGTGCTGATCAAATTTGTTGCGAGACAATTACATACAGTTGTGCTTGTTTCAACGCACTCTTATCGGGGGTGATGCAAAATGGTACATCAAGCTCGACTGCTCAAGTTACTCTTACTTTAGCGATTTTGCAATGGTTTTTCTGAACCATTTCCAACTACCTGTGAGATATGATGTCAGCACCGAATTGCTGACCAACTTTGAGCAGATGAAGGCTGATCATATCTTGGATCACATCTGAGAATGGTAGCGCTGGAAGAGTTTGATCAAGGTACAGGTCTCACCAACTTTCTTGTTGGAGTGGTTCTTGAAGTCTTTGGTACCTTAGTTATCCAAGGATGTTGCAACGTTGGGAGTGTTTTCAGAGGAGGAAGCGATAATGAGAGCACAACAACTCGAACTAATATACTCTCAGTTTGGTTTACTCTATGAGATTTTTCCAGATGCGCCATGGTCCATCCTTGACAAGGCCATACACAAGTCTAGACCACATGCCGATGGTGTAGTTGGTTCAGCACAAGCGAATTCCATTGATCATCTGTCAAATTAATTGCAACAATTATCGATACAATAGACAACGACCAACCAGACCTCCGGTTCGACTGCTCCCCCTACCCAAACATCGGACGTACATAGTGTGTAGTCGACGAAGCCGAAGGCCAACCAGCATCCCGACAGAATGAAAAAACAACAAAACAAGAAGGGTAAGGGGGATGAGAAACCCAACAACAATGCTCGAATGGGCAACACATAGAAGAGAAATTCAAAGTATTCGTGTAACTTTTGCACGAAGGACCACCCGACTAACCCGTGCCCTCGACTTGCAGAGGCCTAGAAGTTATTGGCGCAACAACAACCTTCTGTGTTAACGAACCCATTTCCACATGGGAGAAATATGACTAAAGCCTCTTCGAGCGCGGATGGGGGCAGTCAGGGACCCCCTCCATCTTCTAGTAATCCCTTGGCTACAAACATTTATATGATGAAAGGTGATGCTTACATAGAAACTAGGGCACATGATTACGAAATGCCAGAAACTGCTGAAAAGGGTAAGGAAGTTGTAAGCCTGTCTTTTCCTCTCCAGATTGAGAAGACGATGGGTGAAACAATGACACACATCCCGAAAGGGGCATTCAAGAAAGTTTCTCATAATCCGAATGCGAGGGTCGCCCAAAATTACTCTGTGGTGGAGGATTTGTCACAAACCTCTTGCGCAATGTTTGCTTTGGAGGTCCTCCAGAGCTTCCATTCACAGAGAAAGGCTCTGTTTTCCGCTTTGGGATTTGCTGAGACTTGTAATCTGGGAATGATCATGCTTGATATGACTGACTTGAAACCTCGTGTCTCTTACCACATGGCGTTTCAGACAATAGTGGCTCACCCCACAAAATCTTTTACTTGGAATATTTTCCGTACGGTGGTTGATGAGGGCACCTCGACCCGCGTGATGTTGTTGGCGTGTTGGAAGGCCATTGGCCAACCTATTTTGTCTCTGTTACCTACTCTACTTACTGCTTTTGACAATCATTCTTTCAGACCACATGGAATCATCCCCTCTTTCCTTGTGCAGTTAAGAGGGAAGATCATGTGCATCGAAGTTGAAGTGGTCGATGCGCCTCTCAACTACAACCTACTTTTAGGAAGGAGTTGGACTTATGCAATGCATGCAATGGTTGCCACAATTTTTTTGGTCTTTTTGTTTCCACATGAGGGCCGAATCATAACCATTGCCTAGTTGTCCTTCTCCAGGCCCGACCCTTCATCGGGGGCATCCACAGTCCCGATGATTGATAACCCTCATCCCAACATCATCAACGAAGGGGTTGGTTTGTTCCCACCTCTCATGGGTACTTTCAATTACCCGCCTCCTTCTGGCGATGCCAAGTTCATATCGGCTGCCCCCAACCAACCTAGGGCTGGAATTTTTCAAGTGTCGTCGTTCAGAATGCCTTACTTTAATGATCCATGGACTCTTCCTTCCCCATCGGATTTGATGGAAGGGACAGGGCATCCTGGCATGAGCATGCCCTTGTTCACGACAAAAGTTGCATACATTATTGTCCAAAAAGCTTCAATTGACCCCAATCCGACTCCCGCACAAGAGTTAGATCTTGTTCTCGAGCCTGTTTGGGCTCAAGGTTCCCTTGCCACTATCGATTCTTTAGACTTGGTCTTGCCCTCTGACGAGGTGATTATAAAGGAATTGGCTAATTCAGGCAGACCCTGGGATGATCTCCATCACATATCTTATTTTTTCTCAGAGTTAAGAAGAATAAAGGCAGGTGAATTCGTGTTGACTATGAATGGATATAGGTCTTTTCCTATTAATCCTTTGGCTATGCACACATTTTATGCCAAGGGTAATATGGTAACTATTGCTGAAACGATACCTATTGACATCTCCAGAACCCCTGGCATCATGGAGAATGTCTTCGTCGGAGAGGATTTCTCCCTCGAGGAGATTCAAATCTATACAGATTTATTTAAGGAATTCCACGACGTTTTTGCCTAGTCTTATGAGGAAATGTCAGGCATTGATCCAAGAATTGTCGAACATGAGATAATGACTTATCATGACGCCAAGCTGGTCTGACAGAAGCTTCATCCAGTGAATCCTCATAAATTGGCAGTTATTAAGGCTGAAGTGGAGAAACTACTTAAAGCTGGTTTCATCTACCCCATACAGTTGATGCAATGGGTGTCAAATCCTGTTCCGGTTAACAAAACACAGGGTACGATTCACGTGTGTATGGACTTCCGTGATTTGAACAAGGCTTGTCCAAAGGATAATTTCCCCACCCCGTTCATTGATCAAATTGTCGATGAATGCGTAGGTTGTGAAGCCTTTTCATTCATGGATGGTTTTTCAGGATATAACCAGATTCAGATAAAGCCCGAAGACCAGCATAAAAAAACTTTTATCTATCTGTGGGGCACATTTGCTTATCGTAAGCTGCCTTTTTTCCTGAAGAATGTTGGAACTACTTTTCAGTGGGCCATGTCTATTTCTTTCCATGACCTTAGACATATAGTCGATGTCTATCTCGATGATCTAGAGTCACGATCTCACAAGAGAGCTGATCATCCCGCACACCTATGACTAATCTTTGAACGATGTCGCTACTATCAGATTCACTTGAATCCTAACAAGTGCAGTTTCTGTGTGACATCGGGTCGTCTTTTAGGTTTCATAGTTTTGACAACAAGGATCATGATCGATCCTTTGAAGGTTGAGGCAATAGTTCAGTTTCCTCCCTTGTGCACAGTCCCTCAACTTCAAAGCTTACAGAGGAAAGCGAACTTTCTTCGGCGTTTTATCATAAATTATGCTGAGATCACTAAAGGGTTCATGCAATTACTGAAAAATGGAGTCCCTTTCCGTTGGGATGAATCCGCTCAATGCTCTTTCAAAGCATTGAAATGCGCCCTTACATCTACCCCTCTGCTCCGGCCTCCCAATTATAATAAAGATTTCTTATTGTACTTGGTCGCCGTAGAGTCAACCATCGGTATGGTCTTGGTTCAAGAGGATGATCTCCTCGAAGAGAATGTGATTTACTACCTGAGCTGAGGTTTGGTTGGACTGGAACTCAACTACTCCCATGTTGAGAATCTTGCATTGGCAGTAGTGCATGTTGTCCAATGGTTCCATCATTTTATTCTGCTTCGTAAGACCACTGTCATTGCCATTGTGAATCTATTTCAATACCTGTTGATACGATGCGTCATCGACAGAAAGATCAGTATATGGATTGTTATCCTCCAAGAATTTGACTTGGATTTTGTTTCCGTGAAATCCAAAAAGTCATTGGTCTTTGCAGAACTGATCTCGGAACTTCCGGTCGAATCAGGTGATGTTACGCCTAAAGAATCACCCATTAAAGGAGATATTTTTCTGATTTCATCTTTAGACCCATGGTATGGAGATATACTAGTCTATATCCAGACTTTGAAGTGCCCCACTTATGATTCTCGCGATGAGGGTCGACGAATACTCCATCAGGCACGAAACTATATTATACTCGATGACACTTTGTATCGTCGAGGTGTAGATTGTGTTCTTCGCCGGTGCCTTATACATGAAGAAGTGGAACTCGTTCTTAACGACTGCCACATTAGAGCATGTGGTGGTCATTTGTCTAGGTTGGAAACAACCCAAAAGATTCTATGAGCCGATTACTTTTGGCCGACATTAATAAAGGATTGCGTTGAATCGGTCAAGAAGTGCCACCCGTGTCAGATCTTCTCTCGGAAGATGAGGGCACATCCTGCTCCCATGTTTCCCATCATTACTGTTGTTCCCTTCACCAAGTGGGGGATTGATTTTACTACATGCCACCCGACCTCAACTAGGGGGTATCGTTATATCATCGTAGTGGTAGACTAATTCACAAATTGGGTCGAGGCTATGCCAACATTTAATAATGATGACGAGACCGCAACACTCTTTATTTTTAACCAGATAGTAGCAAGGTTTGACATCCTGAAGGAGATTGTCACTGACCATGGCAGTCACTTTTAGAGAGTTAACATCAAAGCTTGGGTTGAGGCAAGAGGATTTATCACCCTACTACCCACAAGTGAATGGTCAGGTGGAGGCTGTGAATATGTTCCTCAAGACTATTCTGCAACGAATGATCAATTATGCCAGGTCAAATTGGAATTTGATGTTGTACTCGACGTTATGGGCCTACTAAACGTCTGTAAAGACTGCCACCAGTTTCTCACCTTTCCAACTCATTTACGGGCTAGAAGCAGTCTTGCCAATAGAGTGCCAGATCCCATCTCTAAAGTTGGAAGTAGAGTTATTGCCCGACACTTCACTGATCGAGGAACACTTTTTATATCTCAAGCAACTCGATGAGCAACGTTGTGATGTAGCCTTAGCCAATGAGGCTCACAAAAAATTAGTCAAGTGTCCGTTCATCCTCAGATTTTCTCCGATGGCAACCTTGTCCTGGTCTACGAACAAGATAAGGATCCTCTAGGGGAAAGCAAGTTCAAACCCATGTGGTTTAGACCTTTCATTGTGAAAGAGGTCTTAAAGAAGGGCACTTATCGTCTGGTTGACTTTGAGGGAAATGCTTTGTCAGAGCCTTGAAATGGGCACTACCTCAAGAAGTATGACACGTAGGTTGGTCACCTGGGTGACTTATTGTACATATGTATAGTTCTTATACAATTAGTTTTTTTCTCTTTGTTTTATGAACATGTAGTTATTTATGTCATATTTTTCACTATGGTAGATGTCAAGTGAATCAGAGGTGTTCTTTGGGTTCATGGATGATGCTAGTTGACACACTCGGAGGCTTGCTTCCGCAGCTTGAGTGATTTTCACGCTTCAAGGCCAGTTTCTATCTTCTGGGGGTATCTCTTTAAGTGATGCTACAAACAATGTCACCGAGTACAATGCAGTGATAGAGTTGCTTCGTGACGCTTTGTCGCATGGTATTTCTCACCTCTGGGTCTACTTAGATGCATAACTGGTTGTGTTCTAATTAAATGGGGTTTACCGCATTTATGATCCTACTTTACACCGACGATTCCTTAGGGTACATCTCTTAGAACGCTTCTTTGATTACATTACGTATATCCATGTTTCTAGGAGATTAAATCAAATGATAGATACTCTAGCTAATCAAGTATTAGATTGGCATGTTGCACACACATAAAAATAAGCACACACATACACATGTACATACATTTGTAAAAATGTGATCCATAAGACATATAAAATATGTAAACACACACACACACACA
>CBVK0100581158.1:0-11683 GCA_900067695.1 Picea abies | reverse complement strand
AGGGTAAAAACCTCTTCTTCTTTATATGATAAGTATTATTTACATTTTTTACATTATCATACATATGAGCACCAACTCATTGTGAGGCTACAACCTTTGTTTGCAAGCTGCAACTTGCTGAGAGTACCAACTCTCTGTTTTTCTCTAGCACCCACTAGAAGGAAGCACCAACTCCCTGGTTTCTCTAGCACCAACTAGAAGGAAGCACCAACTCCCTAGTTTCTCTAGCACCAACTAGAAGGAAGCACCAACTCCCTGTGTTCAAGCACCCACTTGAACCTATGAGGACACTAGTCCTCCCTAGCACCTCCCAACCACCCTAGATTATGAATATGAAACACTGAAACCTATTACAGTGATATAGTGTTCAATAACAACTTACCAGTCTCATCATTGTTCTGCAAGATTTTGCTACTCAGACTTCCTCATTGTCTTCCAGCATGCATCCGTTGCCCATTCTGTTCTTCTGCTTTTTATGCTCTGTGCACCATGTCCATTCACTGCACAGTTCTTCTTCTGTTCTATTCAACTGCTGCACTCTGCTCCTTCTTCACGCATGAATCATCTTCAACAACAACATCTACAGCAACTCCAGCAGCAACAACAACCGCATCTCTTCTCTGTATCGTGTATATATCGCTTCTGTGCACCTTGTGCATGCAATATTCGCCATTCCTCTACATGCTCACACTGTGCCAATTTCCTCCACATATCAAGTGCTCTACGTGATCATCATCGTGACTCTTTAGCTTCTCTGGCAATTCAACCCTTGTGTCTATCATCACTAGGTGTTATGCTGAGATTCCTTTTTCTCTCTGGCAGTTGAGACTCTTCATCTTCTTTGTTACAGTCGAGCTCATCCTTCCTCCACCAATTGTCTTCATTCCACTGGCAAATTCCTTGTAACTCTTCAGCTCCTTTGGAAATCACACAGAAGTCTCTTCGCCTCCTCTGGTAAAAACCATCAATGGTTTATAGCAGTTACACTGTGAGGATCAACATTAGCCCTCCGATCGTGCTCATGTTCACCTCCATCGTTGGATTAACTCTGATGGGTTCTTGCGTTATTTACTCATTTTGCACTTTCGCAATTTGGAGATTCTGCGATGAGACATCTTGAGTCTCCATGTCGCGATCTTCGAAATTCGAAAACGGAGCTTTTCTGTGCTAGCTCCTTCCTTGATATGACCATGGCCATGACCAAGCGCTTGTTCATAACGTGCTTTTCACGATTTCGCATTTCGCCTTTTCGTTAATTCCATTGTGAAGTTTCTCGACTTTCCAAGTCGCAATCCCCGAAACACCGAAAAGGAGCTTGTCTACACATACTCTTCTCTTCATCTCTTCGATGGTGTGATCACCGGCTGAGACCACAAGCCTTAAAGTATTTCGTGATTTCATGTTTCAGCATTTCAGAACTACTGTGGTTATGTTTCTTGCCTCTCCAAGTCGCGATTCGCGAAACTCCAAAATGGAGTCAGATCAACAGTCCAAAATCTTGGTGTATTGACGGTCCAAATCTTATCGTGAGATCGCATCTGGTGATTCCTGTAATGGAGGTTCTCGTCACTCCAAGTCACGATAGGCGAAGCTCCGATATGGAGCTCAGATCAATGGTCCACGTTCTTGGTGATCCGACGGTCCTAATCTTTTCGCGATCTCGCATCTCATTGTTCCTTAGATGGAGGTTATTGTCACTCCAAGTCGTGATAGGCGAGACTCCAAGATGGAGATGGATCAACGGTCCAGAACAAACCTCGATCTGACGGCTAAGATAGTTTTTCAATTTCGCATATCACGAATTCAAGAGGTTAGGGAACCCCGTTCCTTTGACTTTCCAGTCAGCGACATGACGATCTTTCACCATGTGTCCTATGATCCTATGATTCAATGGTCCAGATCTGATCTTGATTCAACGACTCAGATCATATCGCGATTTCGGCATTCTTGTTGCAAAGTATTTCGACACTCCAACTTCCGGTACCCGAAACCCTGATAGCCAAAACTCCGAAATGGAGTTGGACCACCGCTTCGATCTTGCACTTTAAAGAACGTGCAAGTTCTTCCTGATCCAACAATGGTCAGACCCTGCGCTCGTATCTAACGCCAGAGATCTGTCCTCCATCTTTGCGCTCCTCCTGTCTGGATTTAGATCTGACGGTCATCGGGAATTCTGAATGGGATCCAACGATCAATGTCGCTTCTCTACCCGAGCTTACACATCCACCTTACTTAGAAGAATTTCTAAGTGTCAAGGGCCTCGACCTTTGATCCACTTGAGATCTTGAGTACGCTATCTCTCTTGAGCTTTGGCAATGAGTTAACCTCGTCTCTGGTGCACACCTACGCACTGCGTGCGACTCTGCGCTAATCCTCCTTAGCTTACGTTGTTCATGTTTTGCCATCAATGCACACTCTGATCTTGCCATCAATGAAAAGCACACACTGTTTGTAAAACATGCCAACAAAATAGTCATTCAACACTCGTCTTCTCAAAAGATTAACGATTCCTATAGTGCAACATGTATTGAAAGTTGTTTTTCCAAGTTCCAAGAGACCTTCAGATGTTAATGTAAATTTTATCCTTATTCATCAATATGATGTGCAAGATGTATACTCATGTTCTAGTGCCCTTGATCAATTACTATTGTGGATTGGTAATAATAACTTGTTGGCAACTAGATCTCTTAATTTTGAGGAGGAAGTAGAGAATAATTCCAAGAAACCAAATGTTGGTTTCATGCATTTTACAATAGCAAGTACAACATCAATTCATTTACCATCTAGGGTTATTTCATGGGGTTATTTACTATTCAATATTCTCATTTGGTGATTGCATTGATGATGTTTGAAGAGGCATTAAAAAGAGAGAGTTGGTTGGGTTGTCGAAGAAGGGAAACATGAACTCATAGATATGGAAATATATATGGAGAAATAACAAGATCATAATCATCATCATATGATATGGAAAAGCCAAATAATTTACCAAATCCACTCGTAATATATATATCATCACATGCCTCTTTTTAAGTGACATAGCTTGCATTGTCCATATATTTCTAAACAAAAAAATTGATATATAGTAGTTTTATTTTTCTCTTTGATCAAATGTGGTTTTTACTTTATGTAAAGGATTCCCTCGAATTGAAATTGCTTGGCCAAAATAGTTTATTAAATGCCTAGGAATCCCCCTCTTGAAATTAGGGCACCCATATTTCAATTGACTCATCAAAGGAAAAACAAATCAAGTTGTATGTTGATACATTTTGTCCATGTATCATTGTCTTAGGAAATTGCATTACTTTTTTTCCAACAAAAAACTAGGAGGGATACCCATGAGCACTTACCTACATTTTGCCGATGGTACCGAATGTAAACTCATTGGCACTTATTACAACCCATGAACCGGTAGGGAGATTGAGTGAGGCACGCAACAATGGTAGATAGCTCGAGGGATTAACTGTGAGACCTCTTGTATGAAGTTCACAGCACTCAACCACTCAAGCTATCCCAATGGGCTAGGAACTTGCATTGCTTTTTGCAAAAGTGAACTAATTAGTCCCAATGGCTTCAATCTAAAAAAGTACAATTTTCAATTCATTTCTATACCTTTCCTTCTTGTTTTATATGGGATTTATGGTGTTGAATGGTTGCAAGGACGTATGCTCCCAACCATTCAAAATAATAATAATAATAATAATCCAAGATTGAATTATTCATAAACATCTTTGGTGTTAATCACCTTCCCTCCTTATTCATTTCCATCTATAAAATGTGGAAGTATGTTGCAATAGTTATGCCAACTTCAATGCAACCTTGTTTATTATTATCAACTATAATGATACTTTCCTTTCTTCTCATTAATATATAACTAGCAAAACATTCTCCATTATCATCCCAAAGTTTTTCATGACATTTTGTTCGTGGTTTTGTTCATCATTTGGAGCATATTTTTGAACTTGAACTTGGGATAGGGCTCACAAACTCCTATTTTCATAAGAAAATAATAATTGGGTGCCTAACTTACAAGTGATTAGATATCGGAACCATTTCACCTACTAAAATCCTATGTGCATCCCCTTTGGTGTTAGTTAGAATAGACTGAATTTTTTGCATGCTCCTCTCTTCATGTTGTCACCATTAGTATCCAATTTAACACATTATTCAATGACCTCCTCATGTTATTGTTGTCATGAATATTTTGTAACTATGGTAATCCACAAAACCTTATATTGTTCACACATTCAAGGATTTTTACACTCATCAATAACCAAGCAAGGGGTTGAGATTCACAGATAGATTTTCATTGTCATTGAGGAAGAGTACTATGTTTGTGATGTTGTTTTGAAATGAGCTTGATGCCTCTGGTATAAACGAGAAATGAGTATATATTTTTAGTTGTTTGTGTAAAATAGTTGTTAGTATGATTAAATTTAGGTTTTATCAATGTTGATTTTACTCTTAGGTGTGTTCACATTTTCTTTTCTCGGCTTGTTTAATTATTTATTCATTGTTGAAGTTTTGGAAGCCGAACCTGACCATCAAGATTTTAAGGGGACTTCTTCCGACTATCATAATGTTCACAGAGGCCACATTGATGCGATGGAGGAGTAAAGTTCCAAAGGATGAGAATTCCCATTGGATGGATTACATTACATTGATTGTTATGGGGTTCTTGGTGCTTGACACAAGCTCACTAGATGGAGGTGCCAAGTTTAAGATGGCACAAAGGAATCTCGCATGTAACTTGGGCCAAGCTTCATATAATGCCTTTGCGTGCAAGTTCAAGGTGAAAATGGTCATCTAGAAGACTATTCGATGGCATACAAGTTTGGAGGGAAATTTCAATGCATCAATCACATTGTATGCAAGTTATAGGAGGGTGAGTTGTCGTGAGAGGTTTTTTCCAAGAAAAAAAACATATATTCATTATTTCAAGGAAAAATCAAAATATACATGTCAAGGACATTGTTCGACACTCCTAGAGGACACGTATCTCTTCTTCCTGAATGAAAAACTAGCAAATTTTTTTTTGTCGATATATGTTTGTTAATACAACCGTCCATTGGCTCTTAGCTTAAAATGTCGGGCCTAAAAAATAAAAATAAAATATTAAGCCTCGACGCTAGTTTCGGAATAGTTCTTAACTTCTTCATTCATTTAAAATTTTCATCTTCATTCCCATAGATAATAAATAAAGGTACAAAACCTTTTATGGGAGTGAACCTCCCTCACTTGTTCAACAACATTCAAGAAACCCTCCTAAAATAATAGTGCTTCTTTGGAGAGCTTATATGCCTTCTCATCAAGTTCTCTAAATACATGTTGAAAATAAACATCTACAAAGTTGTTCCTTACCTCTCTAATTATGTCCATGATTGGAAGAAGTAGTAAATTTTCCATTTTGTTTTCCCCGTTTGCCCAGTTAAATGAGCTTAGAGTTCCCCATGATCTAAAGACTAGCAATACCTCTATCTGATGCAATTTTTAGCAATAACCATAAATCATACAATTCATCCATAATGTTTGTTCCTCATTGAATAGTTGATTTAAAAGAAATACAAATATTTTCTTTCAAGAACTATATGCCTCCTGCTACACAGACACTTGGAGTCCCTTGGCAAGCTCCATCAAAATATCCTCAAACCTTAGATTTGTTTATACCTAGGAAATTCAATAATCTGGGATTCTTTTATTTTTTAGGTTTCCTTGATGACTAACTTGTATTGATGGAATCTCTTTGCTTTTGAATATCCTTTCATTTCTTTCTATGGAACCACTTTGTCCTTATACCATCCTTCAAAACAATTAGAAAAAAAAAAAAGTTCTCTTTCATGTTTTTCTTCGCCATCTGTCAATTTTCAAGCATCACACCAAACTTATTTTGTGTAAGGACAATGCACTGAAAGATGATAAATAGATTCATCATTACTTTTGCAAAGAGTACACCTACCAAGACCCTCCCATGCCTTTTTTTACAATCGACCCAAGTAAGTACTTTGTCAGATAATGCCAACCACATAAATATTTGGGTCTTTAAAGGGTTGTTCATCTTCCCTAAAGACTTCCACCACCACTTGTTTTCTCCCTCTTCATTCTCCCCCATCTTGTACTCGTGGCATAGATTCACTATGTAAACTCTAGAAACTTTGTTCTTTTACCATATAATTCCTGCTTCCTCTTCCTAAAGTCTAGTATCGTTATGTTTGTAAATGAACTACTACCATTCTTTTGTTGCCCCTCCTTGGAGTTCCATCCTTCTTCTTCTTCTAGCTAGGCATGGTTAAATTTGAAAGGCCCCAAAGGTTTATTATCTTCTTTTTTTATTTGGAACGATGTAGGGAGGTGATCCAAAGACTCTCCATCTCCTACCCATGATTTTAGCCTACCTGCTTCCTCCAAAATATTTTCTATTGCCAAAAAATGTGTCCAACCATTTTGAAACCCCATCCCTATAGCTTCTAAAATTTCTCCATGTTGGTACCAACTTAGTAGGTTCAACATCACAAAGTCCTAATTCTACAAACATCTGAGAGAAGTAATCAGCCAGAGGATCCTATATAGTATGTTTCATCCATACTTATCATGCCTTAACTGTCAAGTTTAAATCACCCCCCAAAATAGAATTATCATTTTTTGTCATGCATTGCATTCTAAAATTGTCATAGAAAGCCTTTATTTCTTAATAAGGACCATAAATATTGATGATGGAAAATAAATTCCACAGTGCCTTTAACCATAATTTGGTCTAGGTACTTATAACTAGAAACAATGACTTAATACATTCCATTTATGCTTTCCACCAGTTATTATACCTCTTGAATTTCCATCTAACTATAATGAACAAAAGGACCAATCTTTTAAATAAGAGGACATTATTTCCACTACTTTTGTCCCCTAAACACATACTCTCCTACATCATCATTGTTGATATTATGGTAGCTGCAGGAGGTATTTACCTCCACGTGTAACCCTGACAAGAATAGAATATTTTGGGAAGCAAGAAGAAACCCTAAAGCATTAAACTTAACCCTAGAAGACAAGTCGACTCAAGGAAATATTTAATATTAAGTATTTAGCCTCCAGAATGAGAAGTTGGCCTAGACAGCTCAGGAAAACAACATAAATACAAGTATCCAGACCTCATTTTGTACACATAGCTCGAAATTTTAGCAATGAAGAAGTGCGCACTGCAGAAACTGAGCAAGTGCGCAAGTCTGGGGAGTAGTTGCAACCAACAACTACTGCAATCTGTATTCCTGGTTTAGGCTCGGACTTTCTATTGGTTATGATTGGACTTTATGATCAGTCTTGGTTATCTTTGTTTGGTGCATTAGCCTTGGTTGGTTATTGGTTTGCTTCCATAATCATTCTCTGTCGAGGTTAAGGTGCTTGGGGATGGCTTCGGCCTATGGTTGGGTGACAATATTGTTATATTGTCTATGGTTAAACGAACACATCCATTACTTTTATAACAGGTTATGGGCCCACACTATCTTCGGACAGTCTAACCGTTGGAAGATAGATTGGGAGGATTTTCTCAGTTGTAGTTGCAGTTGCAACCAATTTTTGTTGCAGGAACAAAACCCTAACCCTCTTGTTGAGGCACCTTAAGTGAAGAGATTGACCTAATTTCTGGATAGCCCAGTGCACCCTATCCTAGCGCACCTCCTGGTATTCTCAGCAAGCTAATACGTCAACTTTGAGTTTTTGGTCAAAGTCAAAGGTTGACCAAGTCAAAGCAGTTATGACTTACTCTATGAAGTCAGAAAACAAGTTAGAAGGGGCTTCTAACTTCAGAGCATGGAAGACAAGGATTGACCTCATCCTTGCCAAGAATAAAGTGTTGGACATTGTGAAAGGAAAGATCGTGGAACCACATTTCGGAGAAGGAACCTTAGAACGTTGCAGTTATGGAGAAGTTCAAAGACAGTGACATCAATTCCATGAGTATCATAGTGGACTCTATAAAATACCACTTGATACCCTACATCTCCCATCTTTACTCATCTAAGAAGATGTACGATGCCCTAACAAACCTCTTCTCAGTCAGAAACATTGGACAAGTAATGACTCTGAAGAATGAGATTTGTGACATGAAAATGAATGATGATGACAGCATAACATCATACCTTGTGAGAATCTCTCAGTTAAGAGATCAACTACAAGCTATTAAAGAAATCATTTCAGAGAAGGAACTGGTAACTATAGTACTCAATGGCCTTCCCAAGACATGGGATGCATTTGCCGCAAGCATGAACAGAAGAAAGGAGTATCCCACATTTGAAGAACTTTGGACTTGTTGTGCACAAGAAGAATCAACGATTAGTGCAAAAGAGAAACTCCAAAATAAATACAATGATCAAGCTTTCACAACAAGATTCAAGAATTTTAGGAATAAAAAGAAGTTTGTCTCAAGGAAGAAATCAAATCAAGAGAAAGATATGTCAAAAATACAATGCTTGAACTGTCGAAAATATGGTCACTACAAGAATCATTGTCACGAGTTAAAGAAAAGGAAGGAAACACACGAAGCATCAGTTGCCGAAGAAAGGGAACCCTAAAAGAAGGCCAAGCGGGATAAAACAAACTTCTTCTTCTAAGACAAGGTAACAATATTCTTCATAATTCTTGTACATACCATGTTTACATAATTTATGTACATATCTTGCATATCTATTTCTTAGAAGATAAGATGTTCAAAGAGAAACAATACCTATGGAAGAATAACAAGATAAGGATTGTTATCACGACAACTACAAGTCAAGCAATACACATGAAAAGATGAAGTACATTGACAACCCTTGGTAACAATTCATGTGGAAGCTATTAACACAAGTAACAACTGCAAGATAAGCCGAAATCAAAATCAAACTTGAAGAAACCTAGAAGAAGTAAAAACAGAAAGAAGTCAGCAATCAAGAGAAAAATAAAAAAAGACTTGTGACACTTTGCAGAAGGCAATAAGGATGCAGACGGAAGCGTGGACTCTCTTAGTTGGAGGGAGTTGATTATATAATTCCAAAAGAAGAGCATGCATTCATGCATAAAGCAAGGATTAGGAGGTAGCTAATCCTAAATAATATGATCCATTAAGGATTATGAAGTATCCATCCATGTTCCCATCAATGGTAGCAGCACATGTTCAGTTTGACTTTAGAAGAAGTTTTCTTCGAAAAAAAGGCTTAAAGTATCCCTAGTTGTCCATCCACATCCATGATCCTATGATGAAAGGAAGAAGTCAAAATCTTCAGGGCATGGAATCTATAGAAAACTCCATGGACCCAAGAGCTAAAGAGAAACATGAAGAAGAACATGAAAATTCCAAGAGAGAAAGAAAAGCCAGAACAACCAGTCATTGTATCGAAAATCACAAGACTACCAGCTTGGTATGAACCCACTAGAAGCAATCAAGCAGAGGAAATGGAAGTTGTAATGAAGAACAATGTATGGAAGACTTGTGAATGGAAGCATTACAAGATCCAAAACTAAAGGTTATCCCAGATGGAGGGAGAGGACTATGATGATAACTTGTTCCAGTAACAAGATATACCTCTACTTGAGCCATTATATCTCCTGCAATATCCATGGGTTGGAGTTTACATCAAATGAATGTAAGGAATGTTCTCCTCAACAAAGTAATTGAACAAAGAAGTGTATGTAGAGCAACCTCAAGGTTTTGAGGTATACCAAAAAGAGACTCGTGTATGTAGATGGAAGAAGACAACTTGGTGCAGAGCCTCTAATGAACAACAAAAGCATGGTGAAAACATTCTATAACAGAGATATTGTATCAGAATGGTTACTCAGAAGTCCAGGATGATGGATTGCCAATCCATGATAAACCCTCATGATGACAAAAGAAGTGCCACTTGGATATGTTCCAGTTTGAGCCTTGCCACGATATCATGAGCTAGCAGGAAACAAAAGAGTTGAATCCAACCATGATATACTGTAATGATCAAGATTTATATGAAGCCTTCAGAGAAAACCAGTGTTCCAGAAAGACCAAAGTACATTGAGATCAAGCATTACATTCTCCGTGATGGGGTTAAGAAAAGAGAAGTGGTTCTCCAATATATCTCCACAAATGAACATATAGCAGATATTTTGGTAAAGCCTATGTCCAAGATGGAAAAAGTTTGCGTACTCATGAAACAAGCTGGAGCTCGTGGAGACAACTTTCTTATTGAAAAGGGAAGAGAAGACTCCCAGGTTGGGAGGGAGCACTGATGTTTTATTGATTTATGGACAGTCATTTTTCAGTTCGAAAAATGGTCTGGGATGAGTAGTTCCTTTCCAGTTCGGAAAGTGGTTTGAGATTTCTAATGGACACGCATTTTCCAGTTTGTAAAATGGTCCAGATCAGACAGTCATTTTCGTAATGAAAATGGTTCGATAGATTGTTGATGTACCATAGACAACAATTCCCCTTGTGGCCAGTGTGGGGGAATGGTCTAGGACAATCTTTCTTCTTAATAGTCACTCTCAGTAGTGGTCAAGTAGAATGGTCTGCCTCACCTGGTAGTCATTCTTTTGAAGTTCACAGTTGTGAGTAGTTTTGAAGAATGGTTTGTTTTGAAGGTTGGTGCAGGACAGTCATTTCCTTAGGAAACGGTTCGGACAGTCATTCCCTAGGGCAGACTCATTCTCTCCAGGTTGCACATTGTTTAGTGTCGGAGGAATCGCCCAGCTAGGTGAATGGTCCAGGTTCAATAATCAAGGACATGCATTCCCTAGGGTAGACTCATTCTCTCCAGGTTGCACTTTGTTTAGTGCCGGAGGAATGGCCCGGTTAGGTGAATGGTCCAGGCTTAGAAATTAGGACAATTATTCTTCTATGCTTGAGAAGAATAGTCCAGATAGCTCATGGCTGATGTTTTACCTTCCGAGGGAAGATGCTCTTACAAATCTCACAGATGTGAGTGGAAGAATGGCCCATATGACTCAGTTTATATCATGATATTGTTTTTCTGTGTAGGTTGATATCAAATGATATTATTGCTATGGAGATTGTATGTCTCTGGACAATAGATGTATGCTACTGTGGTGGATGTTCTCCACTGGTTGTGACTATGTGTCACTGATTAAGTAGTTGTGTGCTACTTGGTGTGGTAGTGTACCACTGGATAATAGTTGTGTACTATTGTGGATAGACACAGTTTGTTCTATAGAATGACATTGTTATGATTACCTTATAGACTATCAGTTGGGTTGATATTTTCTAAGGCATATAGGTTGAGACAGATCTTTATGACTTGATTAAAAAATAATCCTAGATTGGTATTCCTATAGGAAGGGTCTCTGTAGTCCATGGTGTAGCTTTAGCTCTATTGGGACAGTCATTCTTCTAGGACCTATGTCCGAATTAGAAGAATGTTCCTTGTATCACTTTGTGGAGTGAGTGACTTATTCAACATCATGCCTGATTACTCAGATGGAGTATGGCTTCTAGAGATGATGTAGTTGATGCTATCAGATGATAGTGATAATGGTGCTCGTGATCTAATCATGAGATAGCATGTACGACTATGATGATGCTACCGGTTGAATGGTATGTTTGTTCTCAAGACCATTGCCTTCAATAACTCCCTAGCTAGGAGGGAGTGTTGATATTATGGTAGCTGTGGGAGGTATTTACTGTTAATGTTTATGCCATTATTATAGTTCTTTGCATTTCAAT
>CBVK0100581157.1:0-11683 GCA_900067695.1 Picea abies | reverse complement strand
CGCTCTTCCGATCTCACCCAGTCCTCCAAATTTATTGCATCTCCACATTGCTCTAGCCCTCCGCTAAATCTGAAACTTGGATCCTATCTGATAATTGTTATGGTGATAACATAGGCTACAAATGGGGATGTTATCCTCCCGACGAGGTAGAAAAGAAATGTATACCAAGTGCCTACCCATTGGGCTTTGATCTATTTGTGTGATCTGAATCCGCTGGTATTTATTAAAAAAAAATCAAAATCGACTCAGTATAGCTCAGGGCCTTCACCTTGGGCTTCAACTAGGCTTCTTTGATTCCAACTTATTTATGTGAAAAGAAAAAATAAAAATGATTATGTACAATGAATGGGAGGGGTGATGATTGTTTAAACAATGTAATGCTTGAGGAACCTGCCATTCACAGGCCCTCCTCCAATGATATCTCTGTTATTCTCCTGTAGTATGTAGGCATTACCTCCATGGTATGCTGAAATCTTGAACGGTCCCAACTAGAGATGGTAAAACTTCTCATGCTTTCCCTTTTCTTCGTTTCTGCCATCCCAATTCAATACCAAGTTGCCCAGTTTGAAATCATCCATCTTGGTGTGTCTGTCAAAAGTCTCTTTGATCTTGTCTCAGCGCAGCTGGTAATTATGGAAAGCCTTTTCCTTGGTTTGTTGTACGTTGATTAGTTCATCATCTCTTCTTTGATTCACGTCTATTTTTTCCTCCTACTCCTGTAACAAATTCATCACTGGCAATCCCAATGCAGTAGAAAATTTTCATGTACCTTTTTATTTTCTTTCAATAGTTTCTTGATGATTCTGACTAAGATTTTATTCAAAGACTCAGCCAACCCATTTCCTCGAGGGTATTATGATGTAAAATGACCAAGGGTGATATTGTAATCACTGCATAATTTCTCTATTTTATTGGATTTGAAATTCATTGCATTGTCTAGTATGATCTTGGTCGGGCATCCGAATCTGGACAGAATATTGTCTTCTAAAAATTGGATGATAACATCATATGTCACATGTCTGGTGGGAACTACCTCAATCCACTTACTGAAATAGTCTATCTCTGTCATGATCCATTTGTGTTGAGCTGAGGATTGCGGGTGTATTTCCCCTATAAAATCAAGGCCCCACTGTCTGAAAGGAGCTTCCACCGAAATGGGTTTTAAAGGTAGAGGTTGCAATTTTCCTTTCCCATCAAAGATTTTACATTCATGACATTTCGAAACCTCTTTATAAACATCAGGAAAGATGTTAGGCCAATAGAATCCATCCCTCAAAATATTATGCACAGTTGTCTTCCAATAATTATGACCCCCACAGTCGTCCTTATGGAATTCTCTTATGGTCTTTTCTACTTCTTCTATCAGACAGTTCAATAAAATTCTCCCTGGATCTTTCCAATATAGAGATTCATTTAATATACAAAAATTTGTTGCTTTCAGTTTCAATAACTTGTCCTTTATTTTACTAAACTCAGGAGGAGCCTGCAAATTTTTCAACACAAAGATGATGTATGCATACCATGTGGAATCGAGAAATTTTTGGGATATTTGTGGAGTCACCTTCTCCTCTTCTGCAATCTCTGAAAGTTATGCAATGAAATTTATTCCTAATAGTTCGCAATTGGTTTGTGCCATAAACTTAGCTAGCCCCTGTCCCTTGATTAAATGTGTGGGTTTGATTTCAAGATCATATTCTAATAGCACTGCAATCCATTTTCCCCTCTTTCCTTCGAGATTAGGCTGGGTTAAGATGTCTTTCACTAAGATACTGGGTACATAAGTAGTAGTATGGGAGTGTAGGATGTAAACTCTAAATTCTTTTAAGGCCTTGACTAGAGAATATGATTGCTTCTCCATGATGTCATACTTCAAAGGAGAATCCCTCAATGTCTTGCTGCAATATGCTATGGGCTTCTCAAAATTTTGTTCATCTTTCTGTAGTAAAACACTAGCAATTGTGTGTTCTGAAGCGAAAGAGAACAATATGAAATCCTTTTCAAAATTAAGACTGGCCAGTATAGGAACCTTGGTTAGTGCCACATTGATGTCTTCAAAAGATTTTCTAGCCTCAGGAATCCACTTTATTTCATTTCCCTTCTTGAGCATGTTAGTAATATGTTTTATGATTTCAACCAAATTAGGGATGAATCTTCTCAGAAAGTTCACTTTGCCCGGGAAAGATTGTACCTCCTTTTTACTTCTGGGTATGCCAATTTTTAAGATCCCCTCAACTCTGTTGGGGTCTACCTTTATCCCTTCTTTTGAAATAATGTGACCCAACAGTTTTCCTTCTTCCATGGTGAAATTTGACTTCTTAGGATTCAACGAGATTCTGAACTTTCTACATTTTTGAAACGCCCTTCTGATATGCTCGCGGTGTTCCTCATCTAAGGCAGAATACACAGTGATGTCATCAAGGTAGATAACAATGAACTTATCTTTTTCATCAGCAAAAGTTATGTCCATATCTCTTTGAAATGTTTCCCCCGCTTTCATAAGCCCAAATGACATCTTGGCATACATGAATGTTCCCCATGGTGTGGTAAACACCGTCTTTTCCTGATCATCAGGGTACACCATAATTTGATTGTATCTAGAGAAGCCATCTAGCATTGACATATTATGAGATCCCACCACCTTCTGTAAAATATGATCCATTTTAGGCAATGGGTATTTGTCCTTTAGAGACACCTTGTTCAGACTCCTGAAATCCACACACAACCTGATTTCTCCACTCTTTTTTCTGACTAGCACCAGATTTTCCACCCATTTGGATAATCTTAGGGACACTATGATTTTGGATTCAAATAGTTTCTTTACTTCTTTCTCTATCAAGGGTAACAGTATAGGGTTTATTCATCTCAATTTATTTTTGAATGGTTTGTGATGTTCCTTTATTGGGATAACATGATGGATTATACTGGTAACATAAACTTTCAGCTCATCATAGCTCCAAGAAATAACATCAGGGAATTCTTTCATTAATTTGACATACCTCTCTTTGACTTCAAGGCTGAGCTTTCTAGACAACTTAACGGTCTTTGGATCCTCTGGAGTCCCAATATTTCAATCTTCCACATCTCCTTCATTTACTGTAATCTTTGGACTTTTGGCCATGCCATTATTATCAAAAAGTTTCTCTAATGGGACTAGACCCTTGGGAATGATGTTGCTTTTTAGATGAACAATATCTCTGCCCACAATTTGATTGTCAAAATACCCTTCCTTTCTGAAAGCAACTGCATCCACCACATCGTCATAGTATTCATCATCAATGTTTAAATTCTCAAACTCATTCTCCATCTTGATGAAGCTTTCTATCTGTTTTTCATTTTAAAAAACTTGCCATTGTTTCCTATACTAGTACTGTTGGCTTGTACTTAACCTCAACCTTGTATCTTTTCTCAGGGAAAATTGGAACTTTGAAAACTACTGCTAAAGTAGCCAAGGCATCAACAACCTGATTCTGTTCTCTTGGAATTACTGAAAGATTACATTCTGGAAATTTCTCAAGGAGGTCTAGTACCAGATTCCTATAAGCCCTCAATCTGGGATGTTTTTCTTGGTATATGCCTTTGATTTGATTTATAATTAGCTCAAAGTCTCCATGTACAACAATTATTTTGGCTCCCAATTCTTCCAAAACTTTCAACCCTAATATTAATGCTTCATATTCAGCCATGTTATTTGTGCATTCAAAAACAAGTTTGTAAGAACATAATTTTGAGTCTCCTTTGGGGTGATTGATCCATACACCAACTCCAGCTCCCTCTCTATAGGAATCTCCATCAAAATTCATTTTCCATATCTGATCCTCTGCATCATCTTGCTTCTCTGAAAAATTCTCAATCTATTGGTCAGACTTCTCTTTGTCAGCCATAATGATTTATGTTTCCTTTTCTTCGGGACATAGGTCATTGAAGAAAATGGAAGACCCCAACTCAGTTTCCACTGAATAGATAGGATGATTTCTAGGCTGTGATTTGTTGTTGACCATGTGTTTAATAAAAAACTCTCTGTACAATCTTCTGTCTAGACCAAAGACAGGGATAATGGCGTATGGCATGTCCATCTGGAGAGTTCCCTTTAATTTTGCAGCCCATGACCTGGACAAAAACATGCCAAATTTTGGAGGGATATCAGTGACCACTACATCCATAACCATGTTCTTTTCTAGGATTTGTGCCAAAGACACCACCAGATATTTGATCAGGCCAAGGCATTTCACCTTTGTTGAATCGAAAGAGAATAGATATCTATAAGGTCTTGTGACATCCAGGCCCAATTGGTCCATGACCACTTTGGGCATCAGGTTGTGAGATGCTTCAGAATCCAACATAGCATTGTGCAGTCATATCATGGATTTTTAGACTGACATAAAAAGGGGTAACTTCTTCAGTATCACCATTTTCCTCCACACGTGAGCCAAATAAGATGGTTGGGTGATAATCTTGTATGTTCAGGGTATCAGAAGTTTGTTCCATCTTCAACATTTTGATGATCTAATTTCTATACTCAGTGTTTTTTATTAATTCATTGAAAGGTACATAAATTTTAATCTTGGCCATCTCACTTTCAAAATTAAAGGAGGATGATGTTTTCTCTACCTCTTTGGTGATCATTTCTTTCCTTGATTCCAAGATTCTCTTCTGGGATTCTTCTTTCTGCTTTCCTTTGTCCACAGTACCCTTTGCAGCAGAGTCTTTTGCAACTGAGTCCTTTGTAGAATAATTGTTTTTGGGTTGACTTGAAGAAGGTATGTTACTCTGCACTTCTTTGGTGGGGTTTCCCTTTGGAAGGTTTGGAGGTACTTTTTAATTTCAAAGATTATATTGTCTTTGGATTTGCATGATGTCATTTTTCAATCCTGTCTGGTAATCTTTGGTTTCTACTGATAACCTTTCCTCCTCATTTTGCAAAAAGATTTCATTTGAATCCATGAACTGGTCATGTTCTTCTTTAGTCAAAAACACCTATGTTTCTTTATCATCACAATAGTTCATGTTGTCTTCGAAATACCCATCATAATCCTCATTTACATAATTATTTTGGAAAGGAGGCCTTATTTGTTGTTCTCCCTAATTCCCTTGTTTTCCCTAATTCACCTAATTTGCTTGATTCTCTTGATTTTCCTGATTTTCCTGATTCCCCTAATTTCTTGGTTCTCTTTGTCTAATTTGTGGGATTTTTGGTCTCCTCAGATTTTTGGGTGGACCGTCAGCTTGTTCTTTGGGGTTATACCTATTACCCAGGGTCATTCTCTCCATCATCTCTCCATGTTTCTCATCATTTCTTCAAACCTTTCTTCTGATGTTTGTCATGTTGAAAGTTGTGCTTTATCCTGAGTTTTGTTCATGTCTCTGCCAGAGTTAGCTTTTATATTTCTTGAAGCTATTAGGTTCACTTCAAATTCTATGGCATCAATCATCATATCATCCAATGTAGAAAATCTTCGTTCTCTTAATAATAAATAAAAATCACTTTCAAAAGAATCAACATATCTGAGCTGAGCAGCCTTAGGGGGAGGTTTTACTTCAGTAGGAATCAAATTATAGACCTTCATGAATATGGCTAAAAACTCTTGTACTGTTTCTTTAGGTGATCTCTTCATGTTGTTGTACTAGGTCAACAACTGAAGGGGATTTTTCTTGTCTCCCCATTTTGCAAGGAAGTTGGTTTCAAAGGCCTCAAAATCTACAATACTAGCTGGTTGAAGGGCTCTGACCCACTTCCTCACTTCTCCTACAAGACTTTGAGTAAATAACCCTATTTTCACATCTTTGAAGTCTGCCTCTTTCAAGTCTATGAAATCATTAAACTAGTCTAGATGCTTTTGGCCTGATATGTTGCCTTCAACATCATATAGTTTGATTATTAGGTTATAATCTTGTGGTAAATCATGCAGTTGGGAAGGCAATATGAGGGGAGAAAATATAGTTACCATGGTTGTTGTGAGGGATCGGAGTGGCTGTTGATTCTGAGTGGGGATCACTACAGGCCTGGAAGATGCGGCTAAAATCAGATCTTGGAATCTTTTTTTGTCAAAGATGGTCTCACTTAAACAAGATTCAGATTTAGTTCTGAATAGAGCTTGCTCAAATTTTATGTCAAACTCAAGGTATTCAATGCTCATTACTTCATCCTTGGGTAAGGATAGATATCAGCCTAGATGCAACACTGGGGTTACTAGATTCTCTTTTCTTTTATGCACAAGATTTTCGGGGTTAGACACGGGGATTGTGGCTTCTGGGTCTGGGTTGCTTCTGGTGTGAATTCTCTTGGGAGCTAGGATTTCTATCTCACTTTGTTTGGTGCAACTGGTCTCTTGGTAACAGAGTCTCCATGGAAAAAATAAACTCAGCCAATAAGGTATTTGATCCACTGTCACCCTCAGGGATCAAACTAAAGCTTTAAGTTATTTTTCCCAGGTAATATTTTTCAATTTTGTCCCCGACAGCGGCGCCAGAATGTTAGCACTCTGTAATTTTTTTCTGGTTGATAGATAAACAATAGAAGTAATTGTTTCAACCTACTTTAGAGCTGGGCACTAGCCTACTCAACTTAGAGAGCGATCTTTCATATCACTTGATATTTCTTTGACAATCAGCGGTTAGATTTGATTTGTTTTGGGGTTCTTTTATAAAGTTGTTGGTGAGAAAGGGGAGGGACACTCAGGGCTATGGAGTCAAAATTCTAAAATTGAATGAAAACAATGACTGGATGGTATAACTCTCCAGAGGACAAAGGCTAAATGAGGCAATGAATCCGAGTTATAAACTGAATTTAAGCAGAGTGTAGGAAGGAGGAAACAAATAACTGCATCAGAGCATTACTGAAATGAATTCTGAATTATCTAAGAAGAAAATAACCTAGTTTAAATTGCTTAAGCCAAAAGCATCATAAGATGAATTATGGGACTTTAAATATCTAATTTAAACAGAAGAAAATGAAAATGGAGTTATTAAAGAACATATGAAATACATACAATTAAGGGAGACAAAACTCATATCACCACCATTAGAATATTTTCATAGAGACTTCAAAAGCTTCTACATATGTTTTTAATTTAGCTCCAGAAAATTACAATAGAGTTTAGAACAAAACAAAATGTGCCCTTGCACTTCTACCAACATTAATTCATTCAAAACTCCTAGTACTTATACATTTCAATTACAATGGTTGAAACCGAATAATTTCAATTTCTAAAACTGACTAAAATGATTACAAGCCAACGATTTCGCTAAGAGAACCGATTTACAATGATTTAAACAAAAACCATTTCATAAACTTGGGATGGATCTCTCTGACTTCTCGGCTTCCACTTGTGCCATCTGTCTTGCTCTGATCTTCGGTTGAACTTGCTAGTTTGGTGACACTTGGAGATTACTTACTGGTCCCTGGAAAATTGCATTTCATTCTATCCAGTTGCACGATCTTCTTCCACTGTGAGTCAGAAGGAATCTTGTAATCCATCATTTCCTTTATCAGAATCTCCATATCAATGCAAGTAGTGTCAGACATAGTTGGTAGCCCAATTTTAACTTTCTTAAATTGATTCAAAATCTAAAATTCCATGGCCAAATATCCCACCAAACTGGGTCCCTTTCGGTTCTCTTCCAGGCCTTCAAATTTTGAATGATCCATCCTGCACTGAGTTAGGAGAGAATTGTATTCCTCTTGATCGTATAATTTCCCTTGACCATCCCAAAATGGTGGGAGGCTCTTGATAAAAAATTGTTCAAATGTATCCTTAAACTCTTGTATACTATGTTCCATTTTCACAACTTTGGTTTGAACCAACTTGAGAAAATTGTGCTTATCAATGATCCTCCTGGCCCAAATGATCAGTGCAGTTTTGTCTTTTAACCCAATGGTTTGAAGATCAGAAGTGGGCACAAAATTTATCAAATTAATAGCGTTCTGGGCCCATTCCGAGGGATTTTTCGCCAGTGTCTCATTCACAACAATACATCTGCTTTGGGCAGTGATGGCCATACTATCTTTGTGATTTATAAAATTTAGATAAACCCTGAACTTAGCATCTTCAGAAACAACAACATCCCATATTACATGTTTATCTCCTTGCAACAATGCTTTTCCCTTCAACCTCGTCTTCAACTTGTTGACCCTTTCTTGCAAATCTTGATTCTCCTTTTGGAATTGGGCCATATTTTCATCTTTCATTTTCATCTCTTGCTACAGTTTTTCTATGACCTCTTTAAGGCTCTTGATCTCCCCTGTCTTTAAGCTTACTTGAGACATAGCCTAAACCAATCCATCAACACTTGATCCAGTTTCTGTAGTAGAAGGTAAAATAGCCATCATGTATGATTTTTCTGCCTGTCCTTGTGACCAACTTCCTTTTTTCTTTTCCAACTGCAATACTTTGTCTTTGTAATTTAGTGCTTCTTGTTTGAATGCCTTCTTTTCTTTCTCTAGAGAAACTAGCTCTATTTTCTATGGATGCTCTGTGGTAGACATCTTCGGCTTCTTCTTTAGGCTTTGGATACTCTTCTCTTTCTCATCTAAAGAAGCTTTTACCCCTTGAGGGCCTTCAGATTCCAATCTTTTGACCTGGGTCTACCAGGCTTTGTTGGATGCTTTCTCCTACTTCAACTGTCCATCTAATTTAAGTGTATGGGTTGTTAGTCTTGAAACCCTCAGACTTAGACTCATGTAGCCTGAATATAGCATGTCACTGGCATTTCTGTGGAACTTTACCTTGTCTGGGGCACTAATATTTTCATAATGCAACTTGATCTCAGACACTTTATCCTCATCTGCCATTGTTATGTTAAAAGTATTTATTTCTACATCCCTGAATCAGAACAGGGAAGACTTGTCCTGGGAGATTCTTTCTACCTCGAGTAAAAAAACTCTTATTTCACTATTGGCCATACTTCCTTTCACCGCATACTGATTCGCTAAATCTTCTTTGGATTGGTAGGCTGCCCCAGGTGTCTTGATAAAGACATGTTTCTTGTTGCTGAAATCCCTTGAGATTCTTTCACTCTGTGGCATGCTCTCTGTATTAGCTTCTTTGTTTGTGTTTCTTCTCTCTACCATTTCCATGCTCATTTTCTCCTTAGGTTCTTCTTCCTCCAGGTTTATTATCAGTGGGGACTATGTGATATTCACCTTCTTGAGAACATTTTGCTAGCCAATGGTGCCTAAGGTCTTTGAACTACTCCTCTTGTTATACATACTCATCTTGGGGGATTTAATAATCAATCTTGTAGAAGTTTTCTGTGTCTGGATTTGTTGAGGGGTTGACTCTATTTGTTGTGTCTGATCAAGTTGCAAAGTGACTTCCATATCTACAGAAGTTTCCATATTTACCATTTTATCAAAACCTTCAATGTGCTCATGCTCGTAGGGGCCGTGTCTGCTTATCAGTCTTCTCTTAGATATCATTTGATGTAGATCATATTTCCTCCCTTATAACTGTGAAAACCCAAATTCATTGAGCTTGGCGTGGATCTGAGGCAAACATGATCTAGTATTTACCATGAAGGGTCCTATTATGAAGGGAAAGTTTAAGTTAGACACTTTATGCGTCTTCAGAAATTGCTTTGTCTATGAAATAATCCTTTGTCTGATGAATTCTAGTGAAAATACTCTAAGATTCAAGAAGAGAGGTAAAAGGCAAGGTCCCTCTTTATAACCACATACCCAAATTATAGTAGAATGCATGAACAACATCCAATCTCCTATCCTGTTCTCTAGATTGGGTTGGAAAGAGATTTTCATTTCTTCCAACACCCTTGGTAGGCCCGTGCTGAAGATCAGGCTATAAACCTTGGACATGATCTTATTTATATAAATAAGAATTATTATACTTTTGCATTCAGTTGAGATGAATACAGCTTAAGGGAATTTTGTCTTACATGTTTCCAAGAACATTCTCAGCAAATGCGTGTAATACCTAAAGTGTCTCAATGACTGCAAATTTACCAACTGATTGTGTACATTATCGATGATGAAGTCTTCAAAGATGATACTGACTGACTGACTGGACTCTATCTAAGAAAAGGTCAACAGGAAACCCAACATGACCTCTACTACAAACTTATCATTATCCAATCCTAGAATTCGACTAAGTATGGAGCAGGCCCATTGGACCTCAATAACCATGATGCTTACACTAATAGGTAATGACAGACTCTCATAATGATGTTCGAGTTTAACAATGGTCTATAAAAATATGATTTTGACTTCAGAGGGACATTCTCTATAGACTATGATTAGTTTCTCTTCTTCGAAGGGCTCTGACACTATGGGGTAAGACTCTGGTATACTAAGGGCATGTCAAATTAACGGGCTATATATTTTGCATAAGACCTCTGACCCTAACTTATTCAAAATGAATTTTTCTTCGTGTGAATACTATTCCACACACCAAATTATGAACTTTGAGAAAGGGAAAGCGACTTCGAAGATGTAAGGGGTAATGGAGGCTTGGGCCTCTTCGAGGAAGGGTATTCTTTTTTTGACATTGTCTAACAAATTGGCTCTAGATATAGAAATGGGTGAGACTGTTATTTCTATGTCAAATACACCGAAGTCCCTGTCAATTAGAGCTTCCTCTTTAGAGGTGGGGTCTTGCTCTGTTACAGATAAAATAATAGGATTCATGGCCATGATGAAAAATACCTGTGAATTGGTGGGGAATGTCTGAGACTGGTTCACTGTTGAAATTTAGTTTCGAACGGAGTGTTTGCGCCAATTTTCAAACGTTTGAATGATTTTAAATATCATAAAATAATGATCAGGGCCCTCTTTTTATACACATGTTTCGATATTGGGGGTGAGACAAAACGGTTTTGGGTTGACTGCTTTTCACCTCGATATGCCTCTAGTGGCGCCACATGTCTTCGAGGTGAAACCATGGTATTTTCCTCGGCCTTCTCTAGAGAAATTATCGACCGCACTATTTCCTCACCCGATATGACTCCTGACCATCGATCTGGGTTGTTTTAAGTTCTGCGGCCCTCCAAGCCCCATCAACTTCCGTGCCTCTGCTATATTGACCCTTCTCCGCCAGATGTGACCCGGTCCTCCAAATTTATCACATCTCCACACTTCTCTAGCCCTCTGCTAAATCTAAAACTTGGATCCTATCTGAGAATTGTTATAGTGATAACACCTTAGAAAGCATCATCAAAAGAATTTATCCTCCCTTGAATTTTGGCCTTCTTTACTTCACCTTCTCTTTGAAATTCATATTAGATATCCTTTTGTTACCTCATTCTCCTGTAGATATTCAATATGCTCAAGTGTGATTTAAACTGAGAGAGCCTTGCCTCTTATTTTTACTTTCATGTAGCTTCCTCAAGGGGTTACCTTATAACAATCTTAACCCACTTTCCTTATTTTAGGGTTAACCAACTTCTAACCACTTGTTCAATTAGTAATTTATCCATTAAATGCATTATTTAAATAATTTATTATGTACCCACTTTGAATTATAATACACTCATGTAACACCCTGTTTCCCCCAGATTGTAAATATAACTGGACTGGCCAAGGACTATGGAAAACTCATAAGTATGAACATGTGATGTAAATGGACCTACAGGAATAGGTCAATGAATGTGAATAATATTTTGAATTTATTGTAGGACTGCTGAGAGGGGATGTGCATAAAAGAGACCACGGGGTAGTGGAAGGCACCTGAAAAGG
>CBVK0100581156.1:0-11684 GCA_900067695.1 Picea abies | reverse complement strand
TTCTTCAACAAAGCCTCATGACAAATATTTAATGCCCACACCAAGTCCAAAAATTGTAATGCCTCTTACCAAGCAAAACTCTAGTTCCATATATCATCTAATAAAACATTTTCTAGGCAATGGAATCATAGGTGAGGGATTCCCATAGTTGTAATACAATTTCATTATTTGAGCACAATTGGTGGTTTATCGATCTAGGTCTCAATTAGTGTCTTATGTCGAATTGCAACTCGTTTCCTAAAGAAATTTAAGGAGACATCGAGAAATTTTGTCTAAGGGAATAAAATCCAAACATAGAAGAATAATTTAGTTGTGTAAGACCTTGAAAGTGTTTTTGACCAAGGCTAACATGAGCACAATATCCACAATTTCATGAACTATTGTTTTGAAAAATTGAGCCCTTAGTGAAAAAATTACATTATCTTTTACATTTCATCACACATTAAGAAATTGGTTTGACGACATAAAATAAAAACCAAGAAACATAATTTAGTTTCATAATATCCTATAATTTTCTTTGTCAAAGGATGACATGATAAAACTATCCACATTCACTTGAGCTAGTGTTTTGAAAATTTGACCCCTTAGTGAAAAAATTGGATTGTCTCTTACTGACAAAAACCCTAGTTTCATATATTATTGAATAAAACATTTTTTGAAAATGGAATGATGGTAGAGGGGTTCCCCTCTCTATAATCATGTGTTATAATTCCAAAGCAATCGATGGTTCATCGATCCAAGTCCCAATTAGATTTTTATGGCAAGTTTCAACTCGCCTCTTAAAAGCATTCATGGACACATTGATAATTTGGTCTAGGGACATAAAATCCAAACCAAGCAGCATAATTTATTTTTTTAATATACTAAAAGTGTGTTTGGTAAAAGTCAACTTGAACACGCTATCCACTATTGCCTCATCCAGTGTTTTGAAAAATTGACCCTTAGTGCAAAAATTAGATTGTTTGTTACCAAGTAAAACCCTAAATCCAAATATCATCGAATAAAACATTTTTGGTGAAATGGAATCATGAGAGAGGGGTTTCACTAGCTGTAATCCAATTTCATGAGTCAAATTCAGTTTATGGTTCATCCATCTAAGCCCCTATTAGATTTTTATGTCGATTTACAACTCGCTTCCTAAAGCCATTCAAGGACACATTGAGAATTTGGTCTAGGGGAATAAAATCCAAACCAAGCATCATGCATGAGTTCCATAAGATCCTACAATTTTTTTTTCCAAGAAAAATTTGATTACACTATCCATAATTTTTTGAGAGGGTGTTTTGAAAAATTGACTCCTTAGTGAAAAGATTGCATTTTCTCTTATTGAGCAAAACCCTAGTTCTGGAGATCGTCAAATAATTTTTTTTCTAAAAAATGGAATCATGGGATAGGGGAGCCCAACCTAGATATAATATAATGTCGATATTCCATTGCAATTTGTTTTTCATTGATTAGAGTAACCTTTAGAGTTTTATGGTGAGTTGCAACTCACTTCTTGAAACCATTTAGGGACACATTGATAACTTGATCAGGAGGCATACAATCTAAACCAAGAATCATATTTGAGTTTTGTAATCTCTTTTAAGCGTTTTTTCCAAGTCTGATATGAGTAATATGATAATAATAATCACTTGATCCATTCTTTTCAAAATTCGACCCTTACTGAAAAAATTGCATTATCTCTTACTAAGAAAAACCCTAGTTCCAAAGATCATTAAATAAATAAAAAATGGGCAATGAAATCATATAAGAGGGGTGCCCCTAGCTGTAATCCAATGTCATAATTCCAATGAAATTGATGCTTCATCTATTAAAGTCTTGGTTATACGTTTATGGTGAGTTTCAACTCGCTTCCTAAATCCATTGATGGACACATTGAGAATTTGGTTCAAGGGCGTAAAATCCAAACCAAACAACATAATTGAGTTTTGTAAGCTCCTACAGTGTGTTTGATCAATACCAATGTGATATCACTATACACAATTTCCTAAAAAGAGAGTGTTTAAGGATCACTTTGCTATTGAATGGAAACTTATGCCAAGTCAATACCAAAGAGGGGAAATATTGTATTACTCTTATTTTAAAAAATTAGGCCATAAATCAATCATTCAATAGCACAATGGATAAGATAAGGTCTGGTAGTAAAGACAATGAAAAATGAATTGTATTTTTCAACCCATAATTCATATTTTATGTTGTTAAGGTCTTATTTATAAACCTAAATCTTTTCTATGAAAGTTACCAAGACCCAACACTTGAGATAGTTTCAAAACGTTGTGAAAGCCATAGCTCGATTATTTAGGTGCAAAGTGAGGTAAAAAATATGTCTCTGGAAATATAGTGAACAAAAATATAGCTTGGGAACACTTCAATATTATTTTCTAATGCTAAATAAAAATACTTTTTAATAATGACTTTGGCAAGATGTGCAACTTGCATAGGTCATAACTTAGGAATACAAACTCAAAATAAAGAAAATGATGGCTCATTGGAAACATGTTGATCGAAAATTTGGTCACCTTGAGTTTCCTATCTTTAGAATAAAATAAAAATTATATGGTGTAGCCTTCAATCTCAACTTCATCATGCATTTTAGGGAATCAAAATCCGAGTTTGTAAGCTCATGATACTCATGCAAGAAAAGTTGTGAAAATTTGCAAGAAGAATTTTCTAAGTGTGTTTCCCTTTTTTCATATCCATTTTTTAATTTTTAACTAAGTACTCTCTTCACTTGGTCATCTCTCTCACCTTCTGTCTCCTCTCCATCTCCATACTCAATTTTTTTCCTACTCCATTTTTTCATTCCTCAGGTAGCTCATTGTCTCATTATTCTCCATTCATCTCCACACTTAACCATTTTCCTCTCTTATCCCTTCACCTCTCTTCATACTCCAATATCATATACTTAGCCATTTATTTCTCTTTTCATTCCTTACTTAACCATTTCTACGTTCATATTCTCATTTTATTTTCTGTGTTCATATTCTCATATTCTAAATTATTTTATTTTATTTTATTTTATTTTCCATTTTCACTTCCATTATTTCATTTTCCATTTTATTTTTATTTTTCCTTTTTTGTTTTCTTCTTATTTTCCATTTTCTTTTTCTATTTCCCTTTATCATTTTCCTCTTTCCTTTTAATTTTCTTTTTCTTTTCCATATTCATGTTATTTCTATATTTCATGTAACTCTTTCCCAACACTTAGTCATATTTCTCATGACTTACAATGAGTTGGTGATATTGTTTTATGACTTACGTCATTCTCACGACCATCTCTCACTTGATTTCCATGGCCCTCATTATGCACCCACACTTAACATTTTACAACTCGTTTTACCAAGTCTTACCTTCATAACGTTTTGGGTTGGTGATTTATATGATTCTCCCATATACAATACCCCTCTCCTCCCTATATCGATCCACTTTACTCAACACTTAGAATTTTTACAACTCTTCTTACTAAGTCCCTATCTCGATCCACTTCACTCAATAAATTAGAATTTTTACAACTCTTCTTACTAATTCCACAACTCTTTTTACTTCCTCTTACCCCTTTTCCCAACATATTCCTCATACTTAGTCAATTTCTCATAATTCATTGTGCTCCACGATAATTTTATAATTCTTCCATACATATCTTAAAACTTAGACATTTTGACGACTATGTTTACCAAGTGTTACTTCCTTACCTACATCCCTCTTTTATTTTAATTTTATTTCTCTTATCCTAAGTTATTTCTAGGCACATATCCAAGTGATACATGGCAAGTGACTAGTTGGTGATTGAACATGAAAATCATTTCAAGAAAGCATTGGGAATAGATTTTAAATGGGGATAACACCATTAAAGTCAAAAGGTCGGATTATCAAAGGTTCATATAATTAAGATAGATTTGTTCAACCATCAGTATGTCATCAAGTCTCTAATCAACAAATAGAGATTTCCATTTTTCTTGCTTCTTCTTCTACACTATTTTTCTCAAGGATTCATGCTTGTATTTCTGAACTGAGCATAAGGCTGATTTTTTTAGTGTGTTTCTTTTATTATTTTAGGTATCTTTCTTAAATATCCTAGGAGTATTTTACATCCATATATATGCTTTTAAATGTAAGTCAAGATTGTTTAATTGAGTTGTGGATGTTTAGCCCTTGATTTTTGCAAGCTTTATTTCTTAGCATTAGTCAATTCGTTTACTGAAAATTATTTCTAATGTTGAATATATTTTATGAAACTTCATTGAGGACCATTTTGGGGAATGAATTTAATGATTTCTCAGATATTGGAATATCTAAGAATGATATTGTTTGGGTATTCCCATCAAATTCTTTTTAGTTTTGAATGCAAAAGTCATTTAAATTTCACTGAAGTGATCGACACCATTTCACTTTTTCTCTTGTGTTAAAATATAATTGCATATTCTACTTGCATATGTTGCAGAGGGATGTTATAATGAATTTTAGAAAATATTTATTTTTATAATGAATCCTTTATTTATCTTCTTATTGTGAAGAAGTTTCTTGGTCCATTTCCAAACAAATGTTGCACTCAAAGAACAATCTAGTTATCAAGAACCATTTTACATACAAAATAAACCAATAAATACTTGGGGTTTTATGTTTATCATTCTCCAATTTGATATCCCAATTCAAGAACATCAAGCTATATCTTTCATATTATAACAGAGGAGTACTAGCTCTATAAAAACGCAGGGGGGGATTTTATCCTTGTGAAGTTGTTTTTTGGATCTTAACCAATTTGAACATCAAAAAAACATTACAAAGAAAACTAATAGGTGGATGGATAGGGAAGGTGGAGTTTTGGTCATGAAGGAAAGGAGGGAGGAGCCAAGGAGGAGGGTGAGATAGGATGAATTTGGAGGAAGAGAGAAGGTGAGAGAGATACATATAAGAGAGGTATATAGGTGATACTAGGGGAGGCAAGGATGGGGATAGGGTCTAAGTAGAGGTAGGGGTGGAGGGGTAGATGGGTACAAGGGTTGGATAGAGATAGGGGTAGAGGTTTGGAGCCACTTTTCCATTGCATGAAAAATTATGCCAAGTCAAGACAAAAGATTGTAGATATTGTATTTTTTGTTGTAAAAGAATGTATGCTCATTTAATCCATTAAATAGGGATAAATTATAAATTTACAACTTATCTACATACACTTGGACATGTTTTCACTCTTGCAGGGTTTATTTATTTATTTATTGTAACCTATATTCATATGTGAAATAGAAGTCCATCATTATCTTATGTTCTATACTTCTGAATGCAATCACAAGCCCATATTTCCAAAAATTATGAGGGTGGTGTTGAAAAAAAATAATGTTCTTATTGATAGGCCTTGATGTTCCTATGATTATTTGAATAATGCAGGCATAATAAAGGATAATAATGTTAGACTGATACATTCAGAGAAATTATGACTCATTTATAAATTAATTAAATTTTTAACAAAAATAACAAAAAACACACATACCTTGAAATAGAATAAAAAATAAAAATAACTCACATACTTATCTAGTTACCTATGGTCATTCAAGTAGACCATTGAGATCACTTCTAATACTAATGGTCTCCATTAAATTCTCATGCTCAAAGTAAGGAGAGAAGTACCATACCTTTGACGAGTTATTCCTTGGCATTGTTTGTAGTTCAAGGTTTGCACCAACAACTAAGTTCATATAGTGGTATACATATTTAGTTGGTCTATAATCTTGAAATACATAACAAGATTTCTTCCATTTTATTTCATCTCGTGTTAGATATTATCCTTTAATAATCATTGACCCAATCATAAATTGAATTCTTTCGGAGTCTATTACTAAGACAATGAAGGTTTTCTTTCCCTCTAAGAAACATACCAACCAATAGGTAGTACCCCAATCATTATATTTTGGTCCAACCACTACGTATATGTTCCCTAAAAAAAATGGATTTCTAACAAGTGAGTCCACTAAATCAACAAAGTGTATTACATTCATGCTAGTTAATCAAAGTTAATAGAATATTCACTTAATTAGTTGTACAAGATCATGAGGCATCATCATGATATGGTGAAATAGTTGATTTTTACTCCTCTAATTAGGATAATTTAGCATTTATACATTAACCAATGGAAAGTGATTCATGATTCTATTTATCAACTCAGTACATGGATTAACAATCATCCCATTCACTGTTATTTCATGGACCATAGAAGAAATAAAATGTTATCGCCCATATTTCAATTATAACATTGTATAATGTTTGAACAAAATGAAATCCATGAGTTCCATGGATTTTTTTGCATTCATATGTATGTGTTTAATCTTCATTGACCACATCCCAAAAACTCTTTGCACATGTCCTTTCTTTGTTGATTTTTATTCTCGCCTTTTTGTTTCCTTCGCCATTACTGAAGAATACCATTCAATAGTATATTTTGTGTCTGAAATGAGGGAATTAGTTGAAAACTTCATTTCTTGCCTACATGACACAATTTTGATACATTTGTTTTCTTCATCGCTCCCCTTTCCCACACCTAGTCTCGAAATAGTTCCAAATATGTGGAACCTTTTATTTTTTGTGCTACATACTCAACCATTGAAATACACATGGATTTTTAAATTGGCTTATGAAATCATCTTACCAAATCCAATGTCCATCCATCTGCATAAGATTTTCCTTCAAGTGAATGTAAAATAATTTAAAACATTGTTGTACCTATTGTCACTTATGTAGAAGTGATACTCATTGCATATAACTCTTTCATCTCCGCTACTATCTGTCCCATTCCTATATATGATATGGACCACTATGTTGACCTTCTATAATTGATAACATTGTCTTTGAATCTCATTTTACGGTTGAAGGGTGTAGTTCTCAACAAATTCAACCATTGATAAGATGGTACCAATGATAAATGTATCTCTGAATATTATAAAATGATTATCCTTCCATCAAGCCACGTGAACATGTTAAACATATTGTTGTTTCTTTTCGAACAAATCCTTGATGAAGTCACAAACATGTACTTGGTGGGATAACAATAAAGACATATATAATTTCACTATTACAATAATTCTCCCCCTCGCATTACAAATGAAATCTAAAAGGAAATATGCCTTTTAAGTACTCATTATTAACCTAGAAAGTCAATAATTGTATCTTTTTTCTTTCATTGCCTCCCCTAGTATCATATGTAACATATTTGAAAAACTTTGCAAGTCAACCTTCTTCCTCCCTAATCCATACTCATCTCTCGCATGCATCCACTTGCTTACTAATTCCATTCCATTGTACATATGGCATGTACCATCTAGGAAATATTTTTGATAATGTGTACAACCTTTTGGCATTGTACACATGATTCTATGAATACACTCTCTAACACGACGCTCTTCCGATCTCGCACACGCGTGTGCCATGATAATAATTGTATTCAGTGTGGTATCTACAACAACATATGTTGTGTATTGTGTTTATTCAAACATACCAAGGCTTGCATTTCTCGAAAGAATTTTGGCCAAAGTTAAGTGCAATATGCTCATTCGTGAATCTCTCATAAAATTATGTTTGTGTCATGTCAAGAAAGTTTTTAATGTTGGTTTCATTGTCTCTAGAACCCCTTCTTGATTTTAGTACATTTTTTTGGTTGGAAGAAGACCTAATGTTCTCATGCAAAAAAAAATCACTAATCCCTTAACTTCTCTAATTAACTTCATGTCAAAATGAGGCAACCTACCACTGAAGGCCCACAAATATATTTGACCTCCTATGTCAAGGATATCTCATCTAATAAAATACTTTCAAATGGTTTTAACATTGCATTTAATGAGATGAGATGTTAGTTTGAGCAAATGAAGTTTTCTTTTCATTTTGCTAATAATTGATTATGACAATACATGTTGGGATGCATAACACTCCTAAGAATGAGTTTTGTTACCAATTTTATAAAAACTATCTATAAGTATTTTAGATAATATGATTACTTTTTCCTAAAGACAAAAATAATTAACATTTAGTTATATCAAATTTTGGAACATAATATTTTAGTTAGGTAACTTACCTTCAAGTGATTACTCTTGATCATCTAATAAAATACTTTCAAATGGTTTTAACATTGCATTTAATGAGATGAGATGTTAGTTTGAGCAAATGAAGTTTTCTTTTCATTTTGCTAATAATTGATTATGACAATACATGTTGGGATGCATAACACTCCTAAGAATGAGTTTTGTTACCAATTTTATAAAAACTATCTATAAGTATTTTAGATAATATGATTACTTTTTCCTAAAGACAAAAATAATTAACATTTAGTTATATCAAATTTTGGAACATAATATTTTAGTTAGGTAACTTACCTTCAAGTGATTACTCTTGAGTAGGAATGATGAACCCAAATTATAACACTCACATAATAATACTTTGATACGATAATTGACAAAACCTTCTTGTCTTCTGAATTTTTTTGTTTTAATTTATGTTTTACATATAAAAAAACTCTTAAAATAACATAAATAAAAACAAAACCATAAAGGGATTCTTTTATGTTTTCTTATTTATTCAAGAGTGAGAGTGGGTTTAAGTACACCCTCTCTTCTAATTTGAAAACTGGAAATATTCAAATTTTAAGTGATTAGACTGCTATTAGATATCAATATCAAGTTAGAGATGTTAAAATAATATAAATGAAAACAAAAATATAAAGGGATTCTCTTATGGATTCTTATTTATTCAATAGTGGGTTTAAGTACACCCTCTCTCTAATTTGAAAAGTTGAAATATTCAAATTTTAAGTGATTAACTGCTATTAAATATCAAGTTAGAGATGTTAACTATTACAATAATAAATTCAAATTCTAAGTCACTAGCATGCTATGAAAACAAATATCAAATTACATATGTTAAGTATTTCAAAGTTAAAACTTTTGACATTAGTATTATTATCCATGTTATGAAAACAAATATATGGGTTAAGTATTTCAAAGCCAAAACTTTTGAAATCAATATTATTATCCAATTACATATGTTATATATTAAGTATTTCAAAGTTAAAACTTTTGACATCAATATTATTATCCAGTTACATACGTTATATGTTATATGTTAAGTATTTCAAAGTTAAAACTTTTAACATAGTATTATTATCAGTTACATACTATTTCAAAGTTAAAACTTTTGACATCAATATTATTATCCATGCTATGAAAACAAATATCAAATTACATATATTAATTATTTTAGAGCTAAAATTTTTGACATCAGTATTATTATCCAATTATATAAGTTAAGTATTTCAAATTTAAAACTTTTATTATTATTATGAAAAATTTTCCAAAATCATCTCATATCATTATTATTGTTTGAAAAAATTTCCAATATCATTATTATCCCATCATTATTAGTGTTTGAATAATTTTCCAAAATCATCTCCATTGAAAATGATTGCAATGATTCTAAAAACTTTTCGAACATATGTTAAATATTTGAATTATAAGTTTAAGCATCAAGATTTGAGCCCGTACAACCAAAAGATTTGAATAACAAGAATAGTCAAAAGATTTGAAACAGGGATTTTTTTTACTCGTACATATGAATGATTTTGGAATAGAATTGTGCGTGTCCTCATCTCTAATCCTCGTTAAAAACATTCTCCGACCAATTCATCTTTAATTATTAGCCATAAAACTATAGATAAGAGATTCTAAAAAATATGATACTATTGTCCCAAAAGCATTCAACGCATTTCAAAATTGGCCATGAATATCCCAGAATAACTCCAAATCCCACTTCGATGTCAATCATGGGGACGCCTCACATAATCTTTTGGAATGATAATTATATCAAAAACTAAAATGTAACATTTAAGCTTTTGATCGATAGCAAACTACTGTTTATAGTTTTACGCCAACATACTGTTTAAAAAAGCCTTTTACTTTGTCTGCGAAAATGAGTAGAAGAAACATAAGTTTGTCTTTTTAGTAGAAACATCCCACGAGAAATACGGCGATTTGAATGCTCCATCCGGATCAAATCGATAACGTATAAGTCCAGAAGGACACGTTGTGTTGAGCAGGCGCGTTCACATGGTGTGACAGGATGAGCCGTGGCCGGTGTGTTATCTAATTCCTTTCGCTGTCTGCCTCTGATTCACGTTAGTAAAATTCATCAAAATCCAGCCAACCTACGTTAGTAAAATTCCATCTAATCATTATCAAAATCCACCTGGTCCATGTTAGTATTATTCCCTTCGCTGGCAACCTCAATTTCGAGAATTAGAGCGATGAAAGGGAGTAGACGACTCGTCGGTGCTGGTACAATGCATGTTGTTTGCGTTGTGTTTTCTTTAACACCGGGGAAAAGGGTGATCAATGTGCAGCTTGCTGCAGAGTTTTTAAGACTTTTGTATGTAGCTTGCTGCAGAGTCTTTAAGACTGCGGCGGTTAGTATATATACTATCGGATTGTTTTGGTATATACGGTCGGGATATACTAGACGATGTATATACTTCCTGCCACAGTTTTGAAGACTCTGCAGCAGGTTGCATATTGATTGCAGTGGGAAAAGCTATAACTCAGTTTTCAATCAACAGTGGGATAGTTATTATTGGTTAAATGGAGGTTGAGTCATTGTCATTATTCAATAAAACTATGTGGAATAATTCTCATTAATAGTTTTTAAGTGGTAGACTTTAACTTCTGTAAGATATCTCTGGATTTTAGGCAGTCAATCTATTTCTTTATGGCCGAATAATCATTACTAAGAGGTAGACTTTCACTCATGTCATATACCTTTGGATTCTCATTAATGGTTACTAAGGGTTAGATTTTCACTCCTTTCTAAGTGGTAGACTTTCAGTCCTGTGAGATATCTCTGAATTTTAGGAAGTTAATCTGTTTTCTTATGTCTGAAGAATCTTTACTAAGGGGTAGACTTTCACTCACTGTCAGATACATCTGGATTCTCATCCTTTCACGGCTTTCTAAGTAGTAGAATTCCAGTCCTGTCAGATATCTCTGGATTTTAGGCAGTTAATCTTTTTTTTTTATGTCAGAAGAATCATTATTAAGTGGTAGACTTTCACTCACTGTCAGATACCTCTAGATTCTCATATTACTAAGGGGTAGACTTTCACTCCTTTCTAAGTGGTAGATTTTCACTCCTCTCAGATATCTCTGGATTTTAGGCAGCTAATCTGTTTCCTTATGTCCTAAGTATCATTACTAAGGAGTAGACTTTCACTCACTATCAGATATCTCTGGATTCTCATTAATGGTTACTAAGGGATATACTTTAGCTCTTTTCTAACTGGTAGACTTTCACTCCTATCATATATCTCTAGATTTTAGGCAGTTAATCCGTTTTCTTATATCCAAAGAATCATTACTAAGAGGTAGACTTTTAATCATTGTCATATCAGATACCTCTGGATTTTAGTTGGTTAATCTGTTTCTTTATATCTATCAAAGAAGACAAAATCTTAACCAAACAAAACCTTTTTTAGGTAATAATCCAGTTTCCACCACCAATTTAATCATATTTCATCATTTTATAAAAAGTAATTACGTCAAGGCATATACCTATTGATAATGGGCACAATTAATCACCTTTTAATCTAAAATTTTAATCTGATGGCCAACAATTGAAGATGCTGGCATATTCTTAGTTGTCCTCCCAAATCAATGAAT
>CBVK0100581155.1:0-11684 GCA_900067695.1 Picea abies | reverse complement strand
GTAAATACTTCATGGGGCATAAACACAGCTGAAAGCAAGGACCTCTGAATCAGGAAGATAATCAGGCTCCACAACCAACAATATTTATAGGCAATGGGGCCACATATCTCCCAGTTTCCCAACGTTGCAAAAGTATCAAAAAACTATGTATACTCCATTTTGCGAGTTTTGAAAATTCATGGGCCATGTTGCGAACAACTTTCAGTCGCTACAACTAATGCAAGAGCACACTATAGATGCTTTCCGGGTTCAGGAATAATAGAAGGTTGGAGATCGCAGAGGATTTGACAGAGGAGGATACCAGGGAGGCCAAAGAGGAGGATGTGGATGAGGAAGAGGAAGATGATACAGTGGTGGTGGAGGAAGGCCACCTACTTTCTTTAATTGTGGCAAAGTAGGCCACTTGTCATGCTTCTGTACCAAATTACTTGCACTTTGCGGATATTGCCACAATGCAGATCATGTCATAGAAGATTGCCTAGACTTTTTGGAAAAACGGAAAGAGAATAAGGGGCACTGCAATATGGTGACCATAGAGCCACGCGAAGGTCATAAGCCAAAAGAAGAGGTCAATGTATGGGTAGTCACCTGAGGAGGCATCCAAATGGGAATGGACCTAGAACGAGGAGAAAGTTTAGGTCAAAATTTAGAAGGAAATATTAGAAAAGCAGCGCAGGCACCTCCCAAGTTCGATGTTGCACAACAGAAGAAATTCATGTGTGACGCAAAAAGGGATCTAGAAGAGGACAAAGTGCAAAGAGTTACATCATGTGACATAGAGATCATTGGAGAAATCTTGCGCATGTGAAGAGTTACAACGCGCCACACAAAGGTCATTGGAGGAAGCATGTGCATGCAAAGAGTTACAATGCTCAACATAGAGGTCACTGGAGGAAGCCTGTGTGCGCGAAAAAACACAACGCACAATCCAGAAATTGTTGGATGAAGCCCGCGGGTGTGAAGAGTTATAGTGGGAAGAACATAAGGCAATGGAAGAACATGTACACGAAGAACTGTAATGCATAGTGCAAGAGGAAATTCAACCCAACACTTACCACCTGGTTGAATCAGAAACCAAGTAAGTGATTTCTTGTGTTGTTGCCTTAAGCTATGACGCGATCCTAAAGTTGCAAAGAAATTGTCCCACATGTTAATGAGATTTATGGGGGAAGAGGAGACAACTATAGATATTTCTTTCCTGCTACCAAAACAAGACATTTTCCAGGTGAGCATATAGATGACAATTGAGCTTGGAAGCTATGAGATGGATAGTGTCATGTTGGACTTGAGATCCAATGTGAACATTTTTTCAAATAAATATTAAGAGTTTCTCGGTAAACCAAAATCAGTGTCGTCCCAAATTCAACTAAGGATTTCCAACCAATACAAAATATACTCTAATGGCGGGCTGGAACAAGTAGAAGTGAACATTTACAAAATATACTCTAATGGCGGGCTGGAACAAGTAGAAGTGAACATTGACGGGGTAAAGACCAAAGTAGACTATCAGGTGATTGAGATCATGGATGATTCAGACCCTTATCCAGCTCTACTTGGTATTGACTGGGCATTTGATAAAAATGTGGTACTAAAACTGAAGCAACAATAGATGTCCTTTGAGACAGACACCTTGCACATGATTGAGTTGTTGGATCCAAATGAGGACGATATATATATAATGAGCATGTGGATGAAGATGCATAGAGTTTGATCATAAATAACATATATAACATCACGAGGCGAAAAGAATATTATGTGAATCCAACAACTGATGGCGAATTGAGTTGGAGAAGTGTTTGCTCCTATGACATAGATTCAGAAGATGCCATGGATAGATGGTAGAATAAATTGTATGAGGTATCAACCCAATGATGTGCATGACTCCCTAAAGTTGTGTGCTAGATTGGATCAGAGATGTGTGACCTACCAAGGTTTGACGAAACAAGTCTAGTATACATATTTATGGCATAAATGGATGGGTTGGTGCATGTGACCCAAAGAATTCAAGCTATGGATGTAGTGGTTAAAGGAACACCTGCGTGCTGGTGGGCGACACACCGCACAGAGCTATAGAAATGGGCATAGGTGGTAGAGTGTATCAAAGTGAGATTTTATCCCTTGACATATTTTGAATTGATGAACCGGTACAAGGGAATTGAAGATCCTCGAGAACATATACAATACCATTAAAGGTGTTGGACAACTAATAATATTCCTAGCACATAATGAGTCCATAGGTTTGTCCATACTATGGATATGGTACATAGAAGCTGGCACATTTAGGAGGAGACAAGAAAGAAAACAAGAGAATGGAAGAAAGTAAGCAGTCAATTATACAAAACCTTTAAGTTCACATTTTAAGTTCCCACCCAGAGAGAAGTTTTGTTGAGAATCAATGATTTCATCTTCCATAGGAATCTCAAGGACAGCACACAGAAAGTTGTATGCACCTACCACAAGTCGATGGAAAAATTAAAACAAGCAGTATATTGTTGGAAGGTTAATACTGATGAAACGTAGTGGGAAGATGCATAATTTGATGAATGTCTACTTGGATGTGCTAAATCCTAGGTCTACACCTCTTTCTTCTATTCCTCCAATCATCCCATCCATATATCAACCTAGCTTCTACTTAGTTTTTCTTCATGGTGTGTTGAGTCATTTCAATTTGTTTTTATCTTCCTATTTGCTTTTTATCAGTTCCTTTCTCTTTATAAGGTCAAGTCAAGTCATGAGTTGAATTAAATAAGTCACATCACCATGGTTATGTCACTATTGGATTGCAAAAAGGATAACTTAGGCCTATTGATGCAAAAATGTATCGATTGCAAGAATGCCCCCATTCTTGCAATCAACAAAAAAGTGTTGTTTTATGGGTTTTATTGTTTTAAAAATATTTAAAAGTTTAAATAACAGAAAGTTGGCACCCAACACGCATTTTCATCTACCTATGCACTCGATATCATGCACATGTTTACCTTGTTTAGCTATCATTACAAATTTCGTGCTAAGATCATGCATGTTTGTTCCTCTAGCATTATTATTGCAAGGTTACGTGTGGTTATCATTACAGGTGGTAAGTAAACCCGAAACAACACATACTCTTCACCACCACTCTCCAAAGAAGCAACTAAGTCACAATGGTATCACCTCAAGAACGTTGGCAGTTGAACATAACAGAGTCAACAGGGCTCGAACTATTTGAAGCTATACCTGAAATTAGGGATATATCTATCATAGGAGAATGATTTGACTTCATATGTGCCTTCAATGGACATCACACATGAGTTTCCCTAATCTTCGTGCAGAACTTCGATGGGTTCCAAACTCAACTCGAAGACACAACCATTCATACTACAGAGCACTTCATCGCTGGGGAATGCTCTCTCCCAATCAATGGTGAGAGATCGTTTAAAAAAGGTAAATTTCCAGCTGAAATATGCAATAAGTTTTTGGTGGCAGAGCATCAAAAACCTGATTGGAGCCAGGGCATCTCAATCCTATTGCTTAAAGAAGAGTGGAGAGGCATTCTATCTGCAATCCAAATATATATCACGGGAGAAGGTAGATTCTCAATTGTTCATTGTTATCACATTATATTCCTCATGCATTTAAACGGTGACAAAGAATTGAACCTCCCCTTCTATTTGCTTAGGACCCTAACTAAGATGTCTAAGAGAATCCAAAACTACCCAGAATCAGCTCATAGAAGCCTCTACCACCAGGGGTTCATTAAAATATTGGTTCTCTTTGCTTTAAGCGAATTGGAAATGTCATGGACGTATTTTCTGGTGTCTTTAGGGTTACAGGAAGAACATAAGGACGAGGTTTACCAGGCAGCTAGGGTTTCTCTTGAACTTGGAAGTGCGTCCAAATCCACCCAACGATACAAGGAGAAGACCTTACCTAAAAAAGGGAAGACTCGATCAGAGAAGGAAAGATCAATTACTCCACCAAGGGAGGAAATTCCTTGAAGACAATTGAGGTCCTCTACATTGAAGCAGAGGGAAAGGGAAAGTGGTAAGGTCTATTTCAGGAACTATATCAGATAGGAAGAAGAACATGCCAACCCAATAGGCCAATTGTCTCCTAAATATGTTGAGGATAGACCTATGCCCACTACTATGTAGGAAGACAAAACTCCAAAGTTATTAAAAAAAAAAGCAAACAGAGGAGGAGCAAGCAAGCCAATCCTGAGATTGTTGTAGCAGAATTTGTATCATTAGACACCCAAATTAAATATTCCCCTATGGCCAAACAGAGCAAAAAGAGAAAGTGGAGCCAGGTCCTTGAAATTCCAAGCAAACCCAACAGCAAGACTAGACTCAAAAACCAGTTAAGGTTGAACTCCAAGGCATTGTTTAATCCATCCTTAAAGGAACAAAAGCCCATAGTCATTGAAGATTGGGATATTGATGAATACCTCTCTGAATTTGCCAACATGGAGGAGATGTCCATACATACATTGAAGGGGATGACAGGGAATACGGCCAAGCAAAAATGCAGTGAAGGGGAGACCTCAGGTGTCAAATCTATTGCTATGAGAACAAAGTACATTATTGATCCAAAACCAGAACCATATGTGGTGGACATTGGCCTAGACCCTGAGCAAGATTTTGATGACATAATCCCAGATACAAAACATGTCCCTGAGCAAATTTGACAAGATGTCAAACCAAAGATAAAAGGGAAAATGTTAATGGTACAAGAACCTGTAAGAGACACCACTGATAAAAAACTTGAGAAAGCACCCAAATATGAAATGAGACCAAGGAAATCCAAACTTTCCATTGACCTCAATAAACTTGTTGCAAAGAAAGAGCATGGGATCAAAAATAGAAGCAAAGTAAAGGCATAAATCAAGCCAAAATTTGAAGCTAATAGGGACATGGATGATAACAAGCACCAGGTGCATGCTCTCAAGCAACAAAATGATGAAATGAGGCAGCAAATCCAAAATCTGCAGCAACAAAACCAAGCTCTTGAGCTGCAACAAACAAAGCTACAGAAAAAATATCAGAAGCTGCAAAAGAAACACCAAAAAACCTGCATGTTCTTGAAGGAGATTATCTAAATGTCTATTGTCGTCAAAAGGTAAAGGAATTCGAGACCTGTGCCAGCTTAGTCTACCACTTTTCAAGGTTTGCCTCCAGTTATTGGTGTGCATGGACATCAATGAAGAGTTAAATGCTAGTTACAACTTGTGAATACTCTTGTTATGCATCCCTTCCACTTCATTTATCAACATTAGTTCAAGTTGCACTAATAGAATGTTTTATGGTTTATTTAGAGGTACTACTGCCACTTGTAAGAAATTGTTATTTTTTATAAGAACAACATTTTTTGCTAAGGTCGAATTGATGGGGAGTTATCCCTAGGAACTGACACTTCAACTCAACTCCACTTAGTTTAAAGAAATGTTTACAAGTTGTAATTAGGAAGTAACAATGAAGTTTGTATCTACAAGATCTAGTTGTAATGTAAAGATGAACTTCAAAACTTAGATCCTAGATAGGTGATCAAACCCTCTCTTGATGAGGAGAAATAGAGGAATCTATGAATGTAAATGGGTTCAATTTTTTGGGGTATCGAGAATGAGGATTTTGGTTGGGATTTGAAGTACAAAACTGTTAAGTTTTCCACCTGGTGAATATAATTTCCGGTGACATATTATGTCTTCTCAAATATTGTTTGTCATATTATCTTATCTGAATGCAAATTGAAATGTATGCAAAGCATTTTTTCTTTTCCTTTCAATTGTTTTCTCAATGAACTATTTATTTTCATACAACTTGATTTCAGCTATTGTTTCAGTGAATTGTTTATTGTCATAGAACCTGTTTGAAGGATTTGTGTTTAGGTACATCTTTTGGATCTGAATTATCATTTTAAGTTTGAAACTTCATACAACAAGTGACAAATTATATGCTTGTTAGTATTTCCTCTATTTTATCTTCATATCTTTATCTACTTACCAGAATGCATGCTACCAACTAAGGAAAACTTTGTAGTTGATGTTGTTGAAAAACCCAACTAGTTCCTTGTCCTTGAAAACCAATCTATCAACTGACCGTCCAAACAAACAAACTTAATTCATTAAAAAACAATCTTTCTAATAGCTGAGGTGGCCTAGATATTCCCTTAGTAGTTAGGTGAAAACCTTAGGATCAAAATTGAGCATGAGAAGACTCTTCCTATGTGGATGCAATGAGCAGTGCTACATCAATGGGGCCCAATGGTTGAGAACCCAAGCCCACCCGAAAAGGGCTATGCCTAGTCGAGCTATGGAGTTCTTTGTTGTAGCTATGTTGGACATAAGGAAGTCTCTCATCCCATGTGTATGGATGTTTGGAGTTGTACATGTGAAAGAGATGCGTGATCATCCTATTGACGACCTATGTATTTCCATTAGTTTGAGGGTGGAAGACAATGGATTTGGTGAGCTTGGTGTCAAAAAATAACCAAAAGCTTGTCTAGAATGTGATTAAGAATTTGATCTCCTAATATGATATGATGGCCTGTGGTAGTCCAAAGTGTACCCATACCCGCTCGAAGAATATCTTGTTAGTGGCCTCGACTGTGATACTATGATTATAGGTGGTTAGAATGGCCATCTTAGAGAATCGATCAACAACCACGAATACACAGTCATTGCCATGATTAGTGGAGGGGATACTTGACATGTAGTCCATCGAGATGGATTCCTAGGGCCTGTTGGGAGTTGGTGGAGGGGTGTACAATCCTTTTTTTTAATGTTTATATTAGCAATAAAACAAGGAGTGCATGATATGACATACTTATTAATATCCTGTTGAAGCATCAACCAATATAAATAATTTTGTAGTACTACCGATGTATTCTCAGTTCCAAAGTGTCCTTCCACTTGACTGTAGTGGGATTCCTAAATCAACTTTACACACTCACTTGAAGGAACAATAAGATGACCCAGATGGAATAGCATTCCATCCTGAAGATGGAAGTTAGAAATGACCGTGCCTATTCCCAACATATGGTAGGTTGTAGTAAAGTCAGGATTGTTGTCATAGAGTTGGGACTACCAAGAGGTCTCATTCTTGCAAGAGTCGAGCATCGTGGTTAGTGTTTCAACTAGAGGTTGATCGAGGAAATAAAAAATGAGACTGGTGATCCATTTATGATACTTAATGTTGAGGTGAAATTGCTGCAAATATGTGGACCACTTTTGATGGAAATCATTATCAAATTTTCCTTGTGTCTGTATGAGCTGCAGAGGCCTGTGATCAGTATGGATGGTGGTCTCCTTCCCTAGAATGTAATGCTTCCATTGGTGGCAGGATTGCACGATGGAATACATTTCTTTGTCATAGGTGGTGTACTTACATATGACATCTGAGAGTGTCTCAATATGATAGGACACTGGATGACCATGTTGAGTGAGAATGGCACCAAAAATATAATTGGAGGCATTGGTATCAATCTCAAATGGTTTTGCAGATATGGTATGGAAATCACCAGGGATGAGCATAAGTGATGTTTTAGATCATCAAAATCTTGTTGTTGTGATCTGACCCACATAAATTTGTCTTTGCAACCACCCTTGGTCACTTGGCTGAGAGACCATGCGATATGGGAGAACCCCAAAATGAATTTGGGATAGAAGTTGGCAAGGCCTAAGAATATATGAATCTCATTTAGTGTTGTCAGTGCTAGCCAATCATGAATTAATTGGATCTTGGTTGGATATACATGCTTCCCATGCTCATATACAATGTATTCGAGGTATTGGACCTTGTTCATGCTGAATGATCATTTCTCTAAGTCAACATATAACTTGTGTTGCTGCAGAGTGGGGAGGACCTGTTGAATGTGCCACAAGTGTTCTTGCCAACTCTTGTTGAAGACTATGATTTCATCTAAATATACAACCACAAATCAATTGGTGAAGGGATGAAAGATGCCATCCATTGACCTCATGAAGGTGGATGGGGCATTCGTTAAGCCAAAGGGAATCACCAGCCACTCAAAAATACATTATTTGTACTTGAAAGTAGTATTCCATACATTAGTATGCTCTATGGGGACCTGGTGGTAGCTTGACCTCATATCAATCTTACTAAAGTAATTCCCTCCCTTGATCTGGTTGAGAAGGTATTCAATTTAGGGAATTGGGTACCAATTCATGACTGTGATTTTTTTTTTATCCCCATTTTGTGGTATAACTAAGAAGATTATGTCTTGAGCCCCTGAGGTTGCAGATATAGAGTGTCGAGAGACTACATGACTAACAATATCCACTTGCACAGATGGATACCCTTCTGACCACCATAGAGGTCATAGATTTTTAGATGGCATCCAACACACCAACTGGCTTGTGAGAGGCAATGGGCCTTACTCCATGAGTTACAAGTCAGGTAATATGGTAAGTGTCATTTCAATATTTGAGGCATTTGAGTATGTTGTATTTATACTTCTTTATATTTCATGACATATGATTGGACATTGTTCCTTTTACCCTGTTTCACCTTGGTGGTTGACATTGTGCCCTAGTAAGTGGTCTTCCTCAGGAATGGGTTTGCTACTACAAGCTCCCTTGAAGAGCCATCATACCATTCCTCACCATACTTACCACTTTTCATCAATTGAACCCCCCATTTCCTTATCTCTTAGGATTTTAGGGTGTATTGACCCAAGAAGGGGTTGTCCCTCATTCTATGGGAAGAAAGGGATGAAGGCCTAGAGGGATTGTTGTTGGGTAAAATATAAAATCTTATATATAAACCTTCTATATGCTTCACCTAGGGATCCCCAAAGAAATTAATGAAATGCTTATCTGTAAGAAAATGGGGACCCAAAAGAATAAAATGATAGAATGCTTAGGGGGTTATTGGGAGGATATGAGGTCTCATCGTGAGATAGACTATCATGATCATGGGTATCTATCAGTATGAAATTACTATCATTTGGCCACCAAGATAGGGTAGTGGCTCTCAGTTGCAAAACTGAGAGAAAGGTGGTCTCATCACGAGGAAACCTTCTCATTTCTGCAAGGTATTTTTGAGTGACACTGTCACTATCTGGACACCACACCAAGACAATGGACTTCAAATAATGCTTAAAACATGAAAGATACAAATAATGGAAAAATGACGGGCTTGGAAAAATTGCATTTGAAAACAAAGTTGCCACACACCCTCTACAAAGGTACCCATGAATGAGATACTACAACCCCTTGTATGTCATGAACCCCATTCCCATTGAATCTTTATCCTTAACCACTTCATCCAATTTACATGGCTTAGAGAGGGATCTCTTGGAAACATTCCTTTACCTAGGGAAAGATCTACCCAATAGGACACCTCGCCAACCCTCCCTTATCCAAGCTTGGAAAATCACATACTGTCTTTGAGCACTTACTTGTTTGATAGGGTCATCTTTGATTCACATGCTTAGGTGGCTCATTTATTGACTTGATTTACTCATCATGATATTTTGACTTGAGATCCTTGGAGGACATGCTTATATGTCTTTGTAGGACCCAGTTGGTTGACAGTTTTGGAGGAACAAGCCTTGCTTGGGCTTCCATGGGGCTTGAAGTCCATAGGTTGGATTCCAAGGGCCCGCATGTCAGATGAGAGAGACATAAATTCATAGGCCTAGAAGACATCATGGACAACATGACCTATCCCTCACATGCCAAATGATTTTCCTAGAAGAGGAAAAACTTCACCTTTGGAGGCATGACGTCATCTAGGAGAGCTAGGGTTTGGTGGTGAAGTTATTATTCATCGACACATTGAAGTTTTGAGGAGAATGGGTCTTTTAACATGAATACATGACATATATTATTGACATTTGTCTTTGAGAAACCTAGCTACACTTCTGCAACACCAATGACTTGCTCCTAGTGTCAAAATGTCCCCTAAAGGGATGACTTCACCTTAAATTAGGGTTTCTTTTTGTGTAAAAGAAACTTTTAAGTGAATTGTTTAATATTATATTTGTAAAGGGGAAAGATTAGGATTTTTGACCCCTAGTCTTGTGGTTTACCCGAAAATTATGTGGAAAAACTATTTTAGTGACATTTTGTACAAATAGAGATCATAACATCTCATTTTATAAGATAACTCTCCCATTGTGAGAAGTATTGGATTGAAATTTTCACTACCTTTGGCTAGTTCTCTCTCTTATGCTCTTATATATGGCTATCTCTTTTGTTATTGGTTGATGGAAGTGGTGCGATAGCCTTTGAAGGTTATTCTCTAGCTATTGTGGTGGGTAGTCTTAGATTTTTTCCTTGAATTGGTAAGGCTTTTTACATTGTGATATTGTTTTTTATTCAAGTCAAGTTTATTTTTCTAGATATAGGTGGGAAGTATAAGGGCATACACCCTCACCTTATCCTCCATCACTTTATGCTACATTCATTGGTTTAACAAGGGTTTCTAATAGAAGTATAAGTGCATACACCCTCTTAGCCTAAACCCTAGCTAGAGATACTTGCATTAAGGAGTAAGAGGATTTATACCCCCAAGGAGGTAGTACCTCTAGTTATTTCTTTTCTTGACTCTATTAACCCAATTATTAAAGACACTAGTCATTTACTTGTTGCATTGGAAAAATAAATTGTTGCCTTGGTAAACGTAAATTTTTCAAGTTTTAAAGTTGTCTCTTTGAGAAATTGTTCCTTGAGCCTTTGGATCTCTTGCCTCATTGATGTTGTACTATGTTTTGATTGATGTCAAGGGATTGATGTCAAAGGGTTGATGTAAATTATTGTCATAGCGATGTGTTTGTATCATTGGTATATTGATTATTTGTTATATGATCAATGATGTAATTATTGTTAAAGGGTTGATTTCAAGTGGTTTCATAATGATGTGTTGATATTAAAGGGAGGTATATCATTGATGTCATTTAATGGTTGATAGGAAGAACCAAATCGATAAAATCCAAAGTGGTCTCCTTATGGAGAAATCCCTCACAGAAAGACGCTCTTGGATAAAGTTCTTAAAGTGGTACCCTTATGGTGAAATCCCTCACAGGAAGACACTTTGTGAAGTCAAAATGGTTAGGTGGTTGAGTAACCCAATAGTGTGGTTAGGGAACCCAATTTTGATTAAGGAATAATGTAATGAAACAGTGAATTTGTAGAAGAAACTATTCCATATGGATAGTATATGCCATGTTGTTTCCGATGATAAGTGGAACATCACATAACTCCTCACAGTGAGAGAGTTGTCACCAAGTGAAGTTGGAGAACCCTCATGAGTTTTACAGAATCCCCTAGAAGGTCAAAGAAGTGAAATTATTCTAGATGATCCTAGAAGAATTTGATCAGTCAAAGTGGTTAGTCATGGGTTAAGTGGTTGCAAGAATAAAACAATAAAAAATAAATTAGTTGCAACTAGAAGTGGATATTTCACTATTTGTGGATAAAGTGGTTAAGTGGACAAAGTAGTTAAGTTGACAAAGTGGATAAGAGGAAAAATTTGGTTAAGTTGACTGTTACACATCAAAATTTATCATTGCGATGATGGCATAGTTTCATCATTACCGAATGTTGCAAGTGTCGCATTTCGCCCACAAGTGTTGCGAATATCATACTGTCGTATTTCCTATGTTGTGTCTCGAACAAAATTATCAAGAACACTTAAAAGACACCTCAAAAGACTAGTTTTGAAGAGGAGAAGTCATTTGACAAAGAG
>CBVK0100581154.1:0-11684 GCA_900067695.1 Picea abies | reverse complement strand
ACGTGCATGTGTGATAATCTAACACAAACTACTTGTTGGAACATATCGAATTATTTGCAGGAGATGTATTTATCGTGGTTGCACCTGTAGACAACACTGAAAACGTGAAATATTATTTGATGTGATGCACAAAACAAAAGATGAGGTTATTAGAAGATTGTGATGATAAGGGTTTTATATATGAAAGAGGATCCATCGTATTGAAATGCTATTTTTTTCAAGAAACCCATCAAACCGACATTCATGTTCACTTTCAATACTATCAGTCGGATGTTATAAGTTGTCAATATAATCATTTGGTATGTGCAGCGTGCATAAAGTTAATAGAAGTTCAATCAAGAAAAAAAAAAACAAAGGTTAGAAAATGGAAAATGTCCAAAGTCGAACATGAACGAATAATTGAAGATGGCATACCATTACGATTTCTTTAAACAAGTGACATGTACATTCCATAATTTTATATTTTGCATTGAAAGTACACACATTTATGAATATCTAGGATTCTAGAATCATTTGGTTTAGTTTACTTTCATGCTCCATTCAAATAAGGAACATGAATTATAAAGTTTACCGAGCCTTATTTACAATTTGAGAGAAGAACCTATATATTGTATATGAAACCTAAAATGACCTATACTTTGGGTGATTATACTAATCCTAGAAATTATCCATCATATACACAAATCCTTTAATGCATAACCAATTTACTACATAAATTTGCGTTCATTATTTCCAATGATTGAAATGTTTTTTCATATGAAGAGGATAACTTCATATCAAAACTAGGACCCATTTCCATGTCATTATAAGGGACTATTGATGGCTTAGAAAAACTTTCACTAAATATAATACCTTTCATAAAATCATTCCCATCTCTAGGAATATCTCTAGGAATAATATCATTCTACAAATAAAAAATAACACCATCTACTAAGGCTTGGTTTGTTGCATTTAGATTTTCATTTATTTAATTGAATTTGGAGTATATTGAGAATTCAAGGTAGTGTATGATTAACATCCTAATTAAAAAATTTAAAGACATCTTAAAAAGTATCAATTTTAATTATGAAATTGTAAATTTTGATTCCAAAAGTGTTGATATATTAAATTGCTACAATGTGCATTTAGATTTCAATATCTTGAAGCAAATCAAACAAAATTTAAATTATGAGCTACTTGAAAAATGTGTATGATGAACCTAACACTACTTATATTCTACACATTAAACATAGTTTTCATTAAGTTTGATTGAAAAAAATTAAGTTGAAAAAGAATTTGATTTTGTGACCTAATAGCAAAAAATAAAAAATAACACCATCTACTAAGGCTTGGTTTGTTGCATTTAGATTTTCATTTTTTTAATTGAATTTGGAGTATATTGAGAATTCAAGGTAGTGTATGATTAACATTCTAATTAAAAATTTTAAAGACATTCTAAAAAAGTATCAATTTTAATTATGAAATTGTGAATTTTGATTCCAAAACTGTTGATATATTAAATTGCTTTGTAATGTGCTTTTAGATTTCAATATCTTGAAGCAAATCAAACAAAATTGAAATTATGAGCTACTTGACAAATGTGTATGATATTACCTAAAACACATTAAACATAGTTTTCATTAAGTTTGATTGAAAAAACTTAAGTTGAAAAAGAATGTGATTTGTGACATGATAACAAAGTTGGAAGTTTGCTCAATGTAGACCTTGTATTGTGGATGGTGCGTTGCTATCCCTGTAAATTTTTTAATAGAAAGTTATTTAGTGATATTGAACAACACTCATAGGTGTTGTATTAATGGCACTAATGAATACCCCCAGTGTGCAAAGGATTGATAATCCATCATCCCTTTTCAGTACATAAACAATTTATATCAATATAAATTTTAATGAAAATCGCTTACTTATATTAAAGTATATTGTAATTTTACATATTAAAAAAGGTTAGATAATGTTATTATTTCACATTTTTATTTCAAATTATATTTTTATTTCACATTTTCTTGAATGAATATATTGAAAGATCGAAAAGAAACCAAGGATGAACATAACCAGTTTAGTGTTGGATTGTCAGTTCATTGTGAATTTTCAATAAAGAAACCAAGGATGAACATAACCAGTTTAGTGTTGGACTATCATTTCATTGTGAATTTTCAATTTTGAGTTCAGGGTTTTTACTAAGTTTTAGATTGATAAGAGTCTACGCCTCGTCAAAATAAGGGAGGGGCTTATATTGATGCGATGATCAATATGCTTAAATTTACAAAAGCATTATTAAAGTCAATTGGTTATCACTTTAATTATCACTTGAATGGAATGGAATAAAATCCATATCACCCAATGAAAACTCAACAATTGTCAATGCTCACGACTATTAGATATTTAAATATCTACAACCCTTCAATCCTATAAACCCTATGAACCCTTCAACTTATAAAAATATATACAAATAGAACATAAACTATAATTTGATGATTTGTTTGGCTATTTTCAACCATAACTGCAAATTAAAAAAAAATTGAAATTATAAGTTGTAGAAACTATAATTTGATGATATGTTTGACTATTCAACCATATTTATAAATCAAACAAAATTGAAATTATAAGTTGTAGATTATACAATGATGTTTATAAATGAAATGAAATAAAATATTTTTAATTTCAACACAATATCATAAAACATAAATTATCATTTCACCATCATAAAAATTGAAATTATAAGCTACTTGATTGTTTATAAATGAACAATAAACAATATATTTCACCATCATAAACGAATATAAGAGAAATCAAAGATGAAACAATAAATTGATATTTTGAGTTCCATATATATAATGAAAGTTTGCATAGTTACACTGTCAAATACATAGGTTCCACAACCATTTTAGGCTACTAACAAAAACTGAGAGGCAATTAAAACATTTAACTCCAAAATTCCGGACTCTAAGTCATCGCTTTAAGATAGATCATTTCATACCTGCAAAATAAAACATTTGTCGAATTTAAAATTTAAAAATTTAAAATAAAGTATATCTACAAATTTAAAATAAAATGTACACATATCATTTTAGATAAATAAAACAAGTTGTGATTAAATAAAAATTGACATACATACCAAAAGAGTTAATTTCAATCTTCCAACATGCTCCTTTTCCACCAAATATAATGTAAACATCTTTTCCACCAAATATAATGTAAACATTTGTAACAATAAAAAGAAAAACCAATAACACGTATTAGCATATATACTTTATTATCAAATAGTTTAAAGATATTTATCTAAAGATTAAATAAGAAATAAGAAATAATAACATACCTAACCGTAGTTCCACAGATTTAAGATTATCGCTCTCTTTTTATTATACTTTTTTGACATTTTTTTTAAACCAAACTTACATCACGAAGTTCTAAAACTTCCAAAATAGTTACTCTCCATATTAAGCATACATGATCTAAACAATGTAAAATCTTATCTAGCAAATTTTTAAAGAGAAAAAGTGTGTTCTTGGTAAGCAGTTTGAGTGTTCAGAGGGAGAGTTTACAATCACTATAGCCAACTTACAACATTCAAATATGAGTCTTCTGGCTAAGGATCCATGACTAGGGATATCTATTTTTTCAAAGTTGCTTAGGACTTGCACACGACCCTACACAATATCACATGTACTCTTTTCTCTTTGCTCTTTACTCTTTAAGAACCCAAACTAGTTAGGGGTATTCTAGGTTATTGAGCTATTAAGGTTCTTGCTTGGAGAATTGTTAGTGCACAGTCTACTGAGTATGGAAAGAATGGGTGTACCTTGAGCAAGTCTACTAAGTATGGAAAGAATGAGTATACCTTGGAACAATTGAGAATGACTTCCTTATTATTATCTCTTCATGACAAAGGCGTGATTTTTTTTCCATAGATAGAGGCATGATTTTATTAATGATCTTATTTTATTGACTAGTAGAGATATACTACCTTTGGGTTTACATAGGCTTTATAGCCTTTAATTGTTCCTTGTGTTATAAATAAAGGGATGTGCTTGTTTTTCCATATACAATATAGCAATGTTGTCACCCAACCATAGGCACAAAGGCCACCCCCGAGCACCTTAACCTTGACAAACAGAATAATTTTGGTAGCAGATCAATAGCCAACCAAGGCTAGGGCACCTTTCTCCAAGGGTAGCGCACCAAGAAAGAATAACCAAAGGCCAAGCAGAAAGTCCAAACCATAACCAAGAGAAAGTACAAGCCAAAACTGAAATGTCAGTTGCAGTAACTGCAACTCCAGTTCCTCTCCAAACTTGCGCACCACTGGTCTTTTTTGCAGTTGTGAGAGTGTGCATGACAAATGAGCTCTATCGCCCTATATTTATACTACTCTATCTCACTTGACCAATTCGACTTCTCTTTTCGGAGGCTAATAACTCAATATTAAATATTCTCTTGAGTCGACTTGTCTCCTAGAGTTATTATCCAACGTTTTAGGGTTTCTCTTGCTTCCCAGAATATTCTAGTCTTATCAAAGGTTACACATGGAGGTTAATACCTCTCACAACTACCATAATATCAACACTCCCTCCTAGCTAGGGAGGTATTAAAGGCAATGGTCTTGAGCATAAACAAACCATTCAACTGGTAGCATCATCATAGCCATACAGGCTATCTCATGATCAAATCACAAGCACCATCATCACTATCAGTATCATTTGATAGCATCAATTGCATCATCTTTTGAAGCCAAACTCCATCTGGGTAATCAGTCATGATGATGAATAAGTCACTCACTCCACAGAGTGATATAAGAACCATTATTCTAATCTGGACATATTTCCTAGAAGAATAATTGTTCCAATAGTTACTGGAAGCCATGCCATGGGCTACAAGGACTATTCTTCTAATCCAGACATATGTCCTAGGAGAATGATTGTCCTAGACCATTTTCCACAGGGAGAATGTATGTCCATCGACATATTGACTATCCATCTAGCTAGTAATCATATCCAACACTAGTGATAGTCTTCATGGCAATCAAAACAATGCCATTCAATAGAACACAATTGTGTCTATCCATAGTAGTACACAACTACTATATAGTGGTACACAACCACACCTAGTAGCACATGGATACTAACCAATGACACATAGTCACAACTAGTGGAACACATCCACCACAATGGCATACAACTATTGTTCAGAGACATACAGTCTCCACAACAATGATATCATTTGATATCAACCTGCATAACAATATTATGATACAAACTGAGTCATCTGGGCCAATCTTCCACTCACATCTGTGAAATATGGAAGAGCATCTACCCTCATAAACTAAAACATCAACCATGGGCTATCTGGACTATCCTTCCAAAACATAGAAGAATAATTGTCCTTGATTTCTTAGCCTAGACCATTCACCTAACTAGGCCATTCCTCCGGCACTAATCATAGTGCAACCTCGAGAGAATGAGTCTACCCTAGGGAATTCTTGTCCCTGATTGTTGAACCTAGACCATTCACCTAACTGGGCCATTCCTCCAACACTAATCATAGTTCAACCTGGAGAGAACGAGTTTTCCCTAGGGAATGACTATCTAGACCATTTCCTAAGGAAATCATTGTCCTACACCAACCTCCAAAACAAACCATTCTTCGAAACTGCTCACAACTGTGAACTTCGAAAGAATGACTGGCCAGTGAGGCGGACCATTCTACTTGACCACTACTTAGAGTGACTACCAAGAAGAATGAATATCCTAGACCATTCCCCCACACTGGCCACAAGAGGAATCATTGGCTATGGTACATCAACAATCTATCAGACCATTTTCATTACGAAAATTATTGTCCGATCTAGACCATTTTTCGAACTGGAAAATGCATGTCCGTAAAAAATCTAGGGCCGCATTCCAAACTGGAAGTTGATTGCCCAACCTGTACCATTTTCTGAACTGGAAAATGACTATCCATAAATCTATAACATATTAGTGCTCTCTCTAAACCTGGGAGTAATCTCTTCCTTTTTCAATAAGCAAGTCGTCTCCATGAGCCCCAGCTTGTCCCTTAAGTATGCAATATTTTCATTTTGGACATAGGCTTTACCCAAATATCTATTATCTGCTCATCTGTGGAGATATACTAGAGAACCACTTCTCCCCTCTGGACTTTATCACGAAGAATATAATGCTTGATCTCAATGTGCTTCGATCTATCATGGAACACCAGGTTCTCTGGAATCTTCACATAGCTCTGATCATCACAATATATCACAGTTTAGTTGAATTCAACACCTGATCAGACAGTACATAAACCAAATTACGAAGCCACACTACTTCCGTACAAACATCACAAATTGTAATATACTTTGCTTCTGCAGTGTTGAGTGCAACAGACTTAAGTTTCTTGCTAGCCCATAACATCGTGGTAAAGCTCAAACTGAAACATATCCAAGTAGCACTTCTTCTGTCATCTTCACTCCTGCCCAATCTGAATCAATAAATCCATGTAGATGTATATCATAACTCAAACGCCCCACAAGGAAAATATATGGCCGAGTATTCTCCAAATACATTAATGAGCCAATCAATTGTCGATACAGAGACGAGTCTACTAGATCAAAGTCTCTCAACTTCTTCAGATCTGTCATCATGGGAGTTTGCCATGGATTTGCAATCCATCATCCCAAACTTCTGAAAAATCATTTCAATATACTTCCTCTATCATAGGAAGTTTTCACCACGCTTATGTTATACATGTGAGGCTCTACATCAAGTTTGCTTGAATCCATATAAGTTTTTTTTTCCATCTACATACAAGGGTCTCTTTTTGGTATACCTCAAAACCTTGAGGTTTCTCTGCATACACTTCTTCTTCAATTACTCTGTTGAGAAGAATAGTCTTTACATTCATCTGATGTAAACTCCAACCCATGGATATTGTAAGAGATATAATGGCTCAAGTAGAGGTATATCTAGTTACTAGAACAAGTTGTCATCGTAGTCTTCTCCCTCCTACTGGGAGAACCCTCTAGCCCTAAGTCTTGCATTGTATCTATCAATGCTTAAGTATTTTTTCACAATTTCTCACATACATTGTTCTTCATCACAAGTTCCTTCCATTCCTTTTACTTGACTGCTTCAAGTGGGTTCAAACTGGTTCAATTGGTTGTTCTGACTTTTCTTTCTTTCTCGGAATCTTCATGTTCTTCCTCATGTTTTTCTTCAATGTTGGAGTCCATGTAATCTTCTACATATTACATGCCATTCATTCCTGAAGGCTCCAACCATCTACCATAGGATCACAAATGTAGATGGACAACCAAGGATATTCAAGGCTTATTTTCGAAGAAGACTTCTTCTAGAGTCAAACTGAACATGTGGTACTTATCATGGTTGCTACTTCCAATGAAGAACATGGATGGATACTTCATAGTCTTTACGGATTCTTCTTCAACGAATCATATCATTGGGGATTAGCTCCCTCCTAATCCCAACTTCATGCCTGAATGAGAAATATGCATGCTCTTCTTTTGGAATTTTGGGATAATCTCCCTCCATCTGAGAGAGTACATGTTTTCGTCTTCTGCATCTTCTCTTTTCTTTCTACAAAGTGTCACAAACCTATTTTGGTTTCCTTTTGATTTATGACTTCCTTTGAGTCTGACTCTTCCGAGTCTCTTTAAGTTTGTTTCTATCTGTTTTAATTGCTGCCCATTTGGCAGTTGTTGCAAGCATTGTGTCATCCTTATAAACTTCTTCTATGACAACTTCCGCAAATATATTTCACAAGGGTACCTGCCTGGAAAGACATCTGCATGATAGCCTTCATGAAGTAACCTTTCTGAGACAACAAGAACAACAATGTTTCCGATACAACATCTTTGATATGAAGGATAGTTTCTTGGTAGCATTAGTAAGATGATATAGTCTGAGAACAAGAACAAGAAATATCTCCTAGAGTAGGTGTTAGTTCATATTTACAAATAAGTACAATAAGCATCTATATCAATAGTATTCATATGCAGTCAAGTATTCATTGCATCTAGAAATAATAGAATCTTTCAAAGACTGCTTTCACAATTTGTAATTTAGTAACTATCACCTTTAACAATTTAATCAAACCTGGAACCTGAAGCCTTAACTTCTATGGAGGGTGCACTTGTTCTTCTGAATGCATTGAATCCAATATTACAGTTTGGACAAGATCTCTAGTACTTTCCCTGCAAGCACACTCATGTTTTGATAGATGATATAACTTAGATAGAATATACAACTACATACCTTTGAAACCTTGTAGAATCATCCAACTTGTATTCCAATATGAAACTAGATACCATCTTGACAAGAAAATATTAGAAGCTCAATCAGAAGATTTTGTTAACACTAGAAGTCACCTTCAGATTGCGTTGAAGGTAAGCCCAATACCCATCAGTTTATATGTCACGGGTTGGTTTTAAAGAGGTCAAATGGGTGCAGACTCAATGCTAATAACATTCTAACTCATAAATCTGGACTAGCATGCACAAGCATTTGAGGTCTGGAATCAAATTCAGTCAGTAAGTTGGAGTAAGGGTGAATAGAGGGAAGACTTTGGTGAGGAGAGTGTAGAGGTTTGTTGTGGACATCAGGTATTCCAGCAGCCTAAGGAGGAAAAACTTAAATGCAAGATCCTCTTGAATTCAAATGTCAAAGAAACTGAAAGAAATTATAACAACACTATAATATAACATTTATCATAACACAGTGATAATAATCCATGTGAATCAGTCAATCATGAACTCTCTGAGTATCAGAGGCAAATAAGATGGAGTAGGAAAGTTGACTTAGATTAACCAAGATGTCTCAAAAAAACAAATACATAACTAGAGAACCTATGTTCTTCACAAAAATATTACAATAGCAGGGAGCCTAGATCAACCATTCGACCATCACAAAATATCAGAACTACTTATTTATACTGAAAACCGTCGACAACCGTAGAGGCGTGATCGAGCTACCACATTCAAGGCACTGCGTCTAAGTCTTCTTTGGTGGGCTGCGTATGTAGCTTCTGTCAGGCGCGAGGCTTTACATGTATATCTTCTTTGTCAGATTGTTCATGTAGCTTATGTCAGACTCGAGCTTAGGCAGTCTACCAGTCCTTTTCGAGCTTTCCATTTATGGGGGACACGATGTCCAACCACCACCCCAACTTCATTAACTACCTACATCAGGATTGAAACACGGTTGAGTCGACTTGGCACCTGGAAAATGTGGCGGCCTCTTTCTACAACCAACGCCGGTGTTTCGGCCCTTGGCATAGCTCACGTGAACTCTGCACCTTTACCCACATGCGACCTTGGGCTCTATCCCTGAATGTTTCGGGACTTCACTTCTCGGGGATTCGGGGCATTGTGCGCCTTCCTCACTTCAAAATTCCCGAAGTGGCATTTTTCACTTTCCTAATATGTGTGCGCCTTAGCACAACACGCCCCGACTTTGGATGACACACATATGTGGGTTTTTAAGCCCCCTTGTTTCACATTTTTTCATCCAAGGGCCAAATCCAAAGGAAAAACATCCCCCTGCAAGAATGTGTGATAACATTAGGCTCCATGGGGGATAGAGTCCTCCCTATGAGACTCTAAGAACTCATTTTGCAGTTCCAATCACCTTCTGCATTGGGCTATGGAGTCAAGCTCAAAACAACCTGTTGAGGAATACAGGCCGATAAGTAAAAACGAAAATAAACACACATGCTCCAAGGAGCTTATTTATGTACAGTCCTAAACTAATTTAATTTTTACACAGTGTTATGTACAGTCCTAAACTAATTTAATTTTTACACAGTGTTAGGTGAAAGCCAACTTCCACCATGGCCATTCAAGAAACTTCCTAGCTGCAAATTTGTTCATTCTGTCAATGATTGATAACCGATAATGCAATCGTGACAACATAATTGTTACATTCTTCAACTTTCCTCCTAATGTTGAGGTCAAGATAAAGCTGGGCGACTTCAAAACATGAAGGAAATACAACTCCATGTATTCCTCCACAGGCTCATAGGACAAGCGATAAACTCTAGAAAATTTGCAACAGGTAGCTTGATTTGTCTTGCAGCTGTTCACCCAGGCTGAATGTCTCTGACAAGCGCAGGTGGGTGAAAGGTCAATGCAGGCTGGCTGATCTCGAGCGATGGCTTCTCACTAGTAAGCTCTGGATAGGAGATAGACTGCCCCTTCTACTGCTCCTTTTCTTCTTCATGGCTCTCCCAAGGGTCAAATTCATAGTCGTCATAAACAGGGATCGTGGAAAAGCTATGCTCTCCAATCTACTACTCGATGTCTTCTGTAGGTCCAGGATGGTTGATTTCCTCATAATATTTTTCTTTAGTGAATAGAGGATAAGACTTTGTTGTATGCTCTTGAAAATCCTGCATATCCAACTCAGAATCTGATTCATAGTTTTCATACACGGGCTGGCTACTCCCCAAGCTATCAAAATGTGATGTAGGGCTCTGTTGCTCTTCATCTGAATACTCATCAAAGCTGGGTGAGTGCAAAACTCCCACATCTTGCAAAACAGGGGCGATCTCATGATCCTTCATTTCAATCCCAGGTGAAAACACATAGTGGGAAATCTCTTGAAGGAAAAGAGAAGAATCATCTTCCATAATAATCTACTCTTTTAATTCTGATATGATAGGTTCATTAGGGGCAGAATATAATGGTGTTTCGGCTATGAAATCACCAACACCATCGTCATCAACGGGGATTTCAAGGACATCTGCTTCAAGGATTGGAAAATCCTCTGTGCTTTCTTCTAAAGAGCAGCGAACACGATCTGCCTTCAATTTATCCATCCTCGCAGAAAGTGACCTCGCCAACCATGCCAACTGAGCCAGGGCATCTTCTTCCTCCTCCCAGCCTTCCTCCTCATAGCTTTCATGGATTTCATCCTCAAAACTTTCATTCTCACAGCTTTCATTTGAAACAATCATACCTTGAACACAATCTTTATATTCTTCACAACAATTATGACAAATTAAATCAGAGGAATAATACCTTTGACAATGCTTATTGAAAGATGTAATTCTTCTAGGGAGAAGATGCTAACAGGGGGTAAGGGGTGATACCATTCATGAGCATCTCCTGCTAATGAGAACACGAACATCTTTAATAATACATCCTCATGATGTATCTCCCATTGATGCATGAGTTTATGAAACTCACAGAGATGCTCTGCAGGGTTGTCCTCTTTACGTTCTTTAAATATGGGCAAAAAATCACCCCATTCATCCACAGTAGGAACAACATTTGGAAAACCAGGAATAGGGGAGAAATTAATAGGACCAAACCTTCGAGCCAGAATTTTGTCTATTTCATACCAGTGGAGTCGCCAATCGATCCTTTAACCAGGGAGTTGCCAAGTGAATGATATGTAGTCTGGAGGTGTCTGGTCTTTGTTCACCATCAAAAACCAGATCTGGTCATTATCATTCTTCCAGAGAGATTTTCAATCCAGGCCAGCAGCTAAAGCCTTCACAAGAAAGCTTTCCTTTCTTGATAATCCTCTTTGGGTAAGTTTCAGGTGTAGCCTGAGGCAGTTGTGTGGGTCTGCCTCTGGAAGCCACAACCGAAACAGTGGAGTCGAAACCGTGGAGTCACCAGGTGCACAATTGCAATCTTTGATGTACTAAGTTTTGATGCACCTTCAGAATTA
>CBVK0100581153.1:0-11684 GCA_900067695.1 Picea abies | reverse complement strand
TCGGCCCATGGGTTCTCCCATGTTTAGGCCTTATTGTAAAAGTATAAATAGGTAAGAATGTATTCTAGAAAATAGTCCGAAGATAAACTAACTGAAGAGAAGTGGGAAGTGGCTAAGTGAAAGTAGTTTTGAGATGCATTGTGCAACATAATGCATATGTAAGGCTTCGTGCTTGATAGATAAGTTGGCTCTGTGCCTTGACCTGATTTTAGGAAGGAGGATCTGGTGCTCAGTGCACAGATCTCATGTCTAGCGTGAAGCTTGGATCCGTGGCTTAGTGCATAGGAGCAACTAAATGTAAGAGATTGAAGAATAATAAAGAAGATGAAGCATTTGGTGGACGTAACCCCACACTAGGGTGAACCATGTATATCTTTTGTCTTTGGTTTTCTTTTTGCTTTGCTCGTAATGTTAGGAATTTTCTCAGTGCCTTGAGTCTTATATATGATAGATAGATATGTTGTTTATTAGCGATATATTTGTGTTAAGGATGAATGAATGTTAGATCTAACTTAGTGCTATGTGCTAAATGATTGAAGTGCTTACTCTTTATTGTTACTACACCAATCTATATTTGGGTAGGTTCTGCGATGTTAATGAAGCTAATGAACTAATGCTTATCATCTTCTAAGTTTTAATAAAGTACTCTGCGAAGTGTTATTATCACAAATCTGTGTCCCAGCTTGGTTACAAACACCAACGTCCTGTAACCCCCCTTACTTATACCTTAGGTGAGACTTCACTTTCTTTGCAGGTGTTTCCGAAAAGGCTGATAGTTAGGGTTTTGTTGGTGCATTGTTGAAGCGTTGAACCCTAGGTCTTCCCTTGTGCCAACAAAGAGAGACAAGTATTGAATATATTTCAATTCAACAATTCTCTACTTACCTGTTCTATTTTCTTCCATATGCTTCTCACTCTACACACATATCATATCTCACACCCTCACACACACCATATTGGTGCCTAACAGAGTTATTTTAAATACAATAATAACTATATCAATCCATAATATGGAAAATAGGATCAAATTTGACAAAATATACACTAAAACTTTAATTAGATCATAACAACTCTATTTTGATCCTAAAATATAGGATCACATCCAAATATATATTTGAAACTATCAAACTCTTCAACCTCCTAAATAAATTAAACAAAACTATTGCATTTGTAGAAAAATGCCTTAGTCTTCTTAGACATACTAGATTATTACAACTTAAAAATAATTAAAACAATTACAATGAGGAAACCACATTCTTAAAACCTTATAGAGATCAAATATTAAACTGATTCTAGAAGATGCTCCCGCATCAAACTCCCAGGGAAGAAAATACTCTCTTGGGCTTGTTGCAATAGTTCTTCAACACTTGTACCATATTTAGAAGTTTTTGCTGATGTCATCCACATGTCATCCTCAAGTGGTTGTTCTTTCCACTTGATCAATTACTGGAAATACTCTTTACCCCTTATCTTCTTTACTACGTTTTGATTCAATATATATTCAATTTGTGTTTGTTGATTTGTAGGTAGTTGTTTCTCCCAGTCAATGGTCTAAATGTTATCATTATCAGGTGGATCTCTTAAACTGTCTGTTGCTTCCCTGAAAGGGTACCAATATGATACATTAAAAATTGGAGAAATTCAAATGTTACTTGGAAGTTTTATTTCAAAAGCATTTGAGGAAAAATTTCTCAACACTTTACATGGTCCAATTTTTTTTAGTTTTAATTTGTTATACTCCCCTCTAGGAACCATTTATTTTCTGAGGTGTGCCATGACCAAGTCTCCAACTTCAAAAACTCATTGTCTTCACTTCAAGTCTGCTTTATGTTTGTACTTGTTGTTCTCCTATAGGTGATTCTTAATTCTTTCTTGCAATTCCTGCATATTTACTGCAAAATCTTCACCATCAACACTTCTCATTTCTTCTTTTCCTATATCTCTTAATTCATAGATCCATATAGGATTAATTCCATATAAAATTTGAAATTGAATCAAACATGTGCTCTTATTAGATGACTCATTATATGAAAACTCAACTTGTGCAATTACCTGATCCCATTACTTGGGATGCTCACCTACTAGACATCTTATAATATTTCCCAAACTCCTATTTACCACATATATTTCCCAAACTCCTATTTACCACCTCTTGTAGGATGAACTGAAGTTGATATTGGTTCCTATATTTTTCCATAAAGTTCTCCAAAAATGACCCACAAATTTTGTGTCTATCAGAAACAATATTTTTTGGAAAATAGTGCAACCCGACAAATTCTTGAAAGAACAAATTTGCAATATGGATTGCATCATTGGTTTTCTTACAAGCTACAAAGTGTGCCATTTTTTAGAATATATCAACAACCACATAAATAGAATGATTACCTTGCTGATTTCTTGGAAATATTAACACAAAGTCCATACTCACAGAATCCCATGGTCTGTTTGGGATTGGTAATGGCTGATACAATCCAGTATTATGCCTCCTTCCTTTTGCATGTTGACAAACCAAACCATGCATCTTTCAACAAATTTCTTGACATTAGTTAGCATACCAAGAAATAAATAAAATGAACTTAGCTGGGAAAATGTCTCAAGATTCCTATCCAAAGTGTCCTTCTAATCTACCACTATTTTTTTCTTTCAACAAATCTTCTCTAATCGAACATCTTGGAATGCACAATTTGTTGCATTTAAATAATAATCCTTCTTGTAATATGTAATCCAATCATGGACTCATGTCTCTGCTTACTAGATTTTCATAGGCTGCATATGCATCTTTAAAATATGCATCATCTTTATACATTTCCTTCAATTCATCAAACCCAAAAACATTTACTTGAAACTCATGCAAGATTAAACCGGTCCTGTTTAATGCATCTTCTACTTTATTTGATTGCCCTCTTATGTGTTTAATAACAAAAGTAAAAAATTTCAAGAACTCAATCCACTTAACATGTCTCCGATTCAATTGTATTTGACTGTTGATATATTTCAGGGCATGGTTATGAGTGTAAAGAACAAATTCCTTAGACATGAGGTAATGTATCCATTTATTCAGTGCTTGTATGAAGGGATAAAATTCCTTATCATAAGAAGAATATTTTGTTTGGCCTCATTTGTGTTTTCATTAAAATAGGAAATTGGTTTCTTTTCTTGACTTAAAAAAACTTATATTGCAGTCCCACTTGCATCGCATTCAACTCAAAAGAGTTTACTAAAATATGGAAAAGATAAAATGGGTTGTTCTATGATTTTCTTCTTCAACAATTTAAAAATTTTATCGACTTCCTCTATCCATTTAAATGTTTGTTTGCTTCCTTTAATGGATTCTATCATTGGAGCACATATTCCACTAAACTTTATGATGAATTTATATTAAAACTTCCCAAGCCATGGAAATGTCTTACCTCAAAAACATTCCTTCGAGTAGGCCAGTTCATGATAGCCTTCACCTTCTCTTGAACCATCTTCAAGTCATCCCTTAATATCACAAAACCCAAATACACAAACTCTATTTTCACAAAACTGCACTTTTTCAGATTGATTAGTAGCTTCTCCTACTGGAATTTATTTAAAACCAGTCTAAGGTGTCTCAAATGTACTTCTCTATATTGGTTTGTAGACCAAAATATCATCCAGATAAAGTATGAAAAAATCACCAATGAATTCTTTAAGTACTGCACTCATAAACCTCACAAAAGTGCTAGGGGAATTGGTAATTCCAAAGGGCATTACCAACCACTCATACAATCCATTATTTTTTTAAAGGTTGTTTTCCATTCATCTCCTTCCTTAATTATGATCTGATGGTACCCACTTTTAAAATGTAACTTTGAGAAATACTTAGCACCATTCAAACAATCCATAAAACAATCAATTCAGGGTGATGGAAATCTATACCTCATTGTAACTTTGCTTATTGCTCTGAAGTCTATTTGCATTCTCCATCCTCCATCCTTCTTTGGACTGAAAACTGTTGGAACGAAACATGGGCTCAAAGTTTATCTGAATATACCTTTTTCATGAAATTCTTGTACTTGGTTTCTAATCTCCTCATTTTCCTTTTGGGTCATCTGATATGTTTCCTTATTCAGAATATTACCCCCCAGAATCAAGTCTATGTGGTGATTGGTGCTTCTTAATGGAGGTAACTCACTTGGAAAATCATCAACCATAATTTCAGTAAATCATTCAATAGATTTTTAACTTCTTTAGGTAAATCATCTAAATTGGTTCTAGTGAGAATTACCTTGGGCTTTCCAATAAAGGAAAAATGTACCTCCTCACTTTTTGTTTCTTACATGAATTCCTTTCCACTGACCAATGACACTTTAGGACTGATTTCTTCAACTGTCCCTTCATCTTTTAATGGAAAAAGAGTGTGCTTATCACCATCCTTTTCAAAAGTATAGGTTTTTCTATTCCCATCATGTATGGCCTTCCTGTCATACTACCAAGGTATACCTAACATAATATGACACACATCCATATGAATAATATCACAAAGTACCTTGTCCTTGTAGCTTCCAATTTGAAATTCTACTTCAGACTATTTATTCACCAACAATCATTGTTGTTTTTCCAACCATGATACTTTATATGGAACAGGGGTGTTGTCTTCTTCAAAGCCAACTTTTCAGCCATATATGTAGACACCAAATTATCAGTATTTCTAGTATTAATAATAAGTTTACAACATTTACCTTTGCTTTTACAAACATTTATGAAAAGTATCTTCCTTTATGGATGTTTTTTAGTTTCCTTGTGAGGTTTCAACAAAACTCTTTTCAACAACAAAGACTCCCCAACCTTTTGTGCATTCCCATGCAAAAGTGACTCCACACTTTATTCCTCAGCCTAAACAACATTTTCACTTCCAATGCTCGTGGAAGAATTTTCTGGAAAATCATATGATCTATGCCCAAAATTATTACATATAAAAAATATGATAGAAAAACCCTTACCTCTTTGAGTAGGTCTCCTTCCTCTGAAATCACCACTTTTTGGTGATTTTTCTTGCTGATGTGAACTGTTGGTTTCTTCCTTTTGAACTGCATATCTTCCTATCCACCTTGATTTAATCTGCTTATTTCTAAACTACAAGCTCTTCCTCTTTGATTTTTCTTCCTTGTTATACTTTCTTCTTCCTTAAGAGAAATTTGATATCCTTCTTCAATAGTATTAGGAGATAAAAGGCCAATTTCATCTTGAATTTCATATCTTAATCCATTGAGATATCTAGCAGCTTTCTTTGACCTTTCTTCTATGTCACCAACTCTAATATTTATTTTATAAAATTCTCTAGTGTATTCCTTTACTAACATATTGTTTTTCCTCAAATTTTGCATTTGTCTAAAAAACTAAGTTGATAATCTTGGGGTATGAATTTACCTTTCAATTTTTCTACCATTTTGTCCCAACTCTTGATTCCTATATTTCCTTTGTTCTTCCTCTCAGCTTGCATTCCATCCCACTAGAGAATTGCATGTCCTTCTAGCCTTCTGACAAAAAACTTCACAGTTTTCTCATCTGCAACATTTTCATATTCAAAATACCTATCCATAGTATTGATCCAGTCCATCAGTTCGTCCACATTCAAGTTTCCTTCATACATTGGCACTTCCATTATTGGCCTAGAGTTGACTCCCATGATGGATTGAACCAATCTTTCCTCAATACTTTCTTCTTTGGGTTCTTCTTCTTCTCCTAAAGATTCTTCTTCTCTTTCCTTGACATCTCCTATATCAACGCCTCTTCGTTGGGCAACTTCCATTACCTCCAACCATGCTTGAAGAGTTATCGTCTCTTCAATGAATTCAACATTTGCAATAGGTCATCCTCTCTAACCTCGACCTTGTCCTCTTCCACCTTGCATTCAGAATGCCATCTTTGATTTCTCACATCCTTTATTGGTGTTTCTTTGATACCGAAAACTAATACCAATCTAGACTGGTTATGAAACTTAAAATTATACTCAAATTTACTCTTTTCAATCCAAAGGAAATATTTCAGTTTTTTTTAGAGAAACTCATAAGAAATTTGGTGTTTATCCTTAATTTTGTTAAATGGTTGAACCAGATCTCATATAATTGAAGTACAAGTTATTAACTTGCAGCATAAAATAAAAAAAGACAATTTATAATTGAACTATATAATCATAGTTCTACATTCATTCCATAGCTTATAAAAAACTTTTCTTGAAAGTTGCAAACCTTGTAACAATTCGATTCAAATGATCATTCTATATGAAAAATCAATGGACTAGGACGTCAACTTTCCCATATCCGCTTTTCTTTAAGTCTAGAGAATTTATCACTCAAATCAACGATTGCAGGTCATCGATCCTTTAAACTTTGGAATGTCATATCCATTACTACATGTCTAAATCTACTTCAACTCTATTAGGGTTCTTATCTTCATTTAGTACTCATATATCGATATTTTGGCTTTGTTGAGTCTAGACAATACCTTGTAATTGTTTATTGTTGTCCTCGTCATTATGGTTGGATCACTGATCCTTTTATTTTTTATTGTTATAAATCTTTGAAAATAGATCCGATCCACTAAATTATATATTAGAACCATCGTGGGCTGGCACGTCAGATCCCCTATCACCTTTCATTCCCAATCTCCTCGATCTATCGTCCCATGAGATCAGTGTTATTACCAACTTGATTTGGAAATTTTGTCAACTTTGGAGTATCGCCAACAATAAAGAGAAACCTGGAATAAACCTTAACACAAAAATCTTCTAATTGTTTTTGGATGAGTAGTAATGAGCATGAATATTTATGAATAACAATGAATCAACTATGGAAACAATTTGAAAAAATGAATGATAATAAGAGTGATAGGTTTTGAATACATTGAAATTCAGTAATTCTTTGTTACTCTGTTCTATTTTCCTTCGTACGCTTCTCACTCTACATACATCTCATATCTCACACCCTCACACACACCATATTTGTTGGAAATAACAATTAGAAGTCGGTGAGATCTTCACGTATCCATCGATTGGTCATTTAGTCAATTTGTCAGTAGTTTTGTTAGTCGGCCGTATTGTCAATCCGTCAGTCTGTACATGAATCTGTAAATGAAAAGTCGCACGCTTACTCAAACTCATTCTAAGTTAGTCTTCAAGTAGGAGAGTTATAAATGGAGCCAATATTTATCTTCTCGATTTCAGTTAAGTAGCTGAATAATCAGTGGTATTAATGGTCATATTTAATGTTGATTTAGTCTTATTTCTACAGGAAGTCTCATTCGGAGTCCATATAAGTCATAGTATTTAGTTAGTCGATAGATGATGCAGAGAAGATGCGAAGAGGTAGAGAGAAAAAAGTCGTGAATGAGAAAAAAAATAGTTGAGGAGTCCAAGAAGTCTGAGAGCACAAGCTCTGTGTCTATAAAGTCAACAAAATTCATTGGTGCCGAAACTCATCTTAGTTATTGAACTTTGTATCTTTCATTGACAACAAAAATAACCAAACCCACCCTATGTTTATGGCACACGCTGAGGTAATGCATATATTATCCCCAGTTGAATGCAATGTTTCCCAAGAAAGTCCATGTGACATATGATATTTAAATTTAGGCTGCAGTAACCACATGACAAGAAAAATAGAATTGTTTTCTATTTTGGATAAGTCATTCCAAACTAAGGTTACACTTGGAACAATATCCAAGTCACTGTCTTAGGAAAAGGCAGTATAAAAATCTTAACCAAGCAAGGAGAACAAAAGGTCATGCCTGATGTATATTATGTTTCTGGTCTGAAGCATAATCTGATGAGAAGAGGACAATTGTTATAGAAAGGATACCGAATCTACATGGAAGATAATCATTGTGTGATTATGGATAAATGCCCAAGCAATCAACTTATTGCAAGAATCCATATGACAAGTAACATAATGTTCCCATTAATATTAAAGCCATCCAAGAATAAGAATACAATGCTAGTTGTTGGTAAAGAAAAATATGCACAGTTAGACATTGCATTTACAACCGAAAGTGCATGTAGTTCCAATGAAGAAAATAGTGCACACAGTATCAAGAAAGGAGAAAATGGAGCATAAATGCAGGCAACATTTCAGTCTGAAGTGCAAGATGATTCCTGGTTATGGAATTTCATATTTGGAAATTTGAACTTTGGAGGTCTAATGTTGCTACACACAAAGGATATGGTAAAAGGTCTATCATTGATTGAAAAAACAAAAAGGATATGTGAAGGTTTCATATTTGGAAAGAAACATAGATAATCATTTCCAATTGTAAAGTCTTACAAGGAAAAATCACCACTGAAAATTCTACATTCAGACATTTTTCGACCAATGAAAAATCCATATATAGGAGGTAGTACTTACTTTCTAACACTTGTTGATGATTTCTCAAGAAAGACATGGATTTATTTCCTAAAGCATAAATCTGAGCCATTGGGTTGTTTTCAGAAGTTTAAATCACTTGTGGAAAAGTAGAGTGGCTATTACATCAAGTGTCTAAGAACTGACAGAGAAGGATAATATATCTCAAGATAATTTCATAAATTTTTTAAATTTCATGGAATCTACAAGCAATTTACCGCACTATATACACCACTACAGAATGGTGTCGCAGAGAGAAAGAAAAGAACCATAATGGAAATGGCGTGCAGTATGTTGGTAGCCAAACATTTGTCAAATGAGTATTGGGATGAGGCAGTCGCAACTAGAGTATACATCTTGAACATATGTCCGACAAAGAGTGTGAAAAACAAAGTCCCTCAAGAATCTTGGACAATATTAAAGCATAATGTGGTGCACTTAAAAGTTTTTGGTTGTGTTGCATATGCACATGTTCCAAATGAGTTGAGAAAGAAGAAAGACAAAAAATGACAGAAATGTATATTTGTTGGGTATTTTGAAGACACAAAATCATACAAGATGTATGATCCTATTGCAAGAAAATTCATAATAAGCCGTGATGTTCAGTTCGTGGACAATGAAGCATTGGATGGAAGTATAGCAAAGACAGTCAAAATTATTGATGCAATGGAGCATGATAACACAGAAGATTAAATGACTCAAACACCATGTACAAGTCAGTACGTAGTCCCTTCTATATCTGGCACTGCAACGCAAAACACAACGCAAAATACTCCGATAAGAACAACAGGTGCACAGTCTACACCTACAACGCAATAAACATCAACAAACAGTCTAAGTAGTTCTACATCTCGGGATCCAACATTAGCAAGTTTGCTACCAAGGAAGACAAGAAGTCTGCACGACATCTATAATGAAGACGTTGTTGGAGATACTTCACACAAACCTAATATTTATTTTTCCTAAGGTTTTCCCTATGTTTATTAGTCATTATTCAATCTCCTATATTTTTGGGAGAATATTCCTCTAGGAGAATATTATCTTCAGTTCACACTTCAGTTTGATCAATTGAGTGGAGTCTAGATACCACATTGAGATTATCACCATGTAGCATTGGGATCATCACCATATAATGTGCATTGTCCTTGGGATCATCACCATACTAGCGCACTACTCATGCTTCCGTGATCTCCTCCTCACTTCACTTTGTTTAAGTCAATTAACTGAAGACTGCTAGACTAGTTAACTCAGACTAGGTGGAAGTTAACTGCCCGAGAGACTAGACTAGGTGGTAGTTTACTCCCGTAACTGATGGTGCATTTCTAAATCACTCTATACCACCACTATGGCACATTGGATTCTCCTCCAATGTGCATTGGTTTAGTTATACAAAGTATATCATGTGTAAATTATCATTCATTCATTTGGTTAATGAGAATTCTTCCATTCTTTCTCTTCTACTTCTATTTTATGATATTTTCTCTACAACTGTGTATGTCAGTTCCTAGATATATCTATTATGTGTAGGTTCAAAACATTTACATGGTATTAGATCCGACAGACTACTAGAGAAAATAAACAACAAATTATTTTTGCAGGTACCGAAGATTGAAGACAACGGGAAAATGAAATTTACAAAAAAATCATTCTTACACCGTACAATTTCTTTGCATGGAAGGAGAAGATGATAATGCATATTCAAGGTAGAGGATTTTACCGGTTAACCATGAAAATAGAGACAGAACCAACATCATCCATAGAAAAATCCAAGTATCTAAATGGAATGGAGGAAGCGTTTGGAATAATTTGCAGTCTCATTTATCCTAAACTCCTCTTTCACATATCCCCCTGTAAAACTCCCAATGAAGTTTGGACCACCATGGAAGGGATTTTTGGTAAAAAGGATGAGATGGGGGGACACATGCTCGAGGTGGAATTGCTCACATTGGATCCAGAAACCTTCGACAATATCCAAGAATTCTTTACCAAATATAAGGATTTGTTGTCGTAACTCAAGGCTTGCGTGGTTGATAAATCTAAGGAGGAGAAACAAATGGTTCTCACCATTCTCTCCAAAATTGGTTCAGAATATAAATTTGTGTATCCACATTTCATTCAATTAGGTTCGCCTCTGGATCTACCTGGATGATTCCCTCTCTTGAGGCCTTTATCGAGTCTCTGACACAAGAGCATAACAAGTTCATCAATATGGGAAAAATCAAAGGCTTAAAGGCACATGCACTTACTGTGAAAGATGGAAACAATTATGAATATAAAAAATCTAAAGACAAATACAAAAGGAAAGCATGTGGAAATCCAAAGAAGGAGGGGTACTCAAAACCCTTCAATGATGCGTCTGGATCCAAAGGTTGAAATAGAATAAAATGAGAGAAATGCACTTACTTCCATAAAGGATTCCATCTAGAATCCACATGTACACAGAAACTAATGTATCTAATGACCCAAATACTTCAGCGAAACAACCTTGGAGCTCACAACCCTGATGGTTCCAAGAACAAGAAGCAAGAAGATCAGAATCCCAAGAAAGACAATTCTAGCCATGCTTTGATTTCCATCAACTCCTCTCCCGATGCTTGGATTGTAGATTCATGTGCATCATACCACATGGCTACCACAAAATAATTATATTCTTCATTAGATGCATGCAAAGGTCCTCCTATTCTGACGGGGGACAACACTCTATTCAAGGTCACTGACAAAGGAAAAATTGAACTCACAAATGGAAGCTTTGAGAATGTGCTACACATTCCCAAAATTTTTGCCAATATTCTCTTTGTGTATCAGATGAAAAACTTCGGCACCGGAAAGAGAGTCATATTCATACCTAATGTAGTGGATATATATGACATGCAATCCAATTCTAGGGTTTCCACTGGTGAGGTAAATCATCAATCTAGACTCTACACATTTTCTGAATTTATTGGACCAAATTATGAATTACTACTTACCCATGCTGATGAAATAAGTAGGATATTGCATGGAAGGTTCATGCATTTAAATTTCATATATATGCAACAACTTATCAAGCAAAGAATGGTTGATGGTTTACTCGACATCCACTTCTCCAAAGGAATCTGTGAGGGGTATGTTCTTGGAAAACACCCTCAAGAGAAATTCAACAAAGGAAAGACTTAGAAGGATTCCTCTCCTTTAGATCTGATCCATAGTGACCTCATGGGTCATTTTCCGCATCCATCAATCAATAAATCAAGGTACGTGCTCATTTTTGTTGATGATTTCTCACGCTTCACATGGATTTTCTTTCTTAGGCAAAAATTAGAGGTATTTCAACACCTCAAA
>CBVK0100581152.1:0-11684 GCA_900067695.1 Picea abies | reverse complement strand
ATTATGCTGGATATTTCACTGTTATTCTGTTATTTCTAACATTTCGTTTCTGTTCTGCATATTTTATATATCTGTTATCTTGCACAACCCCCCCCACTAATCCAACTAACATTGGTGCAGGAAAAATTCCACCGGGAGAAAATTCAAGTGGAGCCAGCGAGGCTCCAAAAGAAGAACCTAAAACGGAAGAATCGACATTGGGGCAGGCATAACATAAATCTGCTGAACATTTGGGAGACACATAAAATCCAGTTTCTGAACCCTCTATCAGTGGAATGGCAGAAGAAGAAGGAAATGCAGCCACAAAGACTGAAAATTTTGGGTTCCCAATCTTGGATATTTCCAGAAACATCAGCATGAAAAATATCCCACTATCATCGTTACCCACTTTCAGAAGTATGCCAACTGAAGATCCAGATTTATTTTTATTCGAGTTTGACATATTATGTAGAATCTATAACTACTCAGACGATGCCCAAAAACTTAATCTCTTTTCTGCTACAATGAAATATTCAACCTTAAGATGGTTCATGATCTTAGGAGAAAATACAATCCTCTCTTGGGATCAGATGAAAGACACATTTTTACGGAAATACCAAGACTATTGTAAGGATAATGCTAAAAATGACATTTTTAAAATGCAGCAAACAAAAGATGAAAGCCCTGAAGACTACTTAGAAAGGTTCTTATACAACTATCAGAAATCAAAACTATTCACCACAGACCCAGCTGTAGTAAGAATTGTATTCCTGAAAGGTCTTAGAGATGATTGCATAGAAGTTTTAAACTTGTTGAGTTTAGGAGATGTTCACCAAAATCCTTTTGCAGAGATTGTAGATTACTATAGAAGATACTCAAGAGGACAAGCTAAAATAGGCAAAGGACCAAGAGATCCTTTTAGCAAAAATACAAAACAAAGCTCAGGGACTTTCACCAGAACTAAGTTAGGAAACTTATTAGAGAACTTTAAAATAGACATCTTGAGCACAATTAGTAACCAGTTAGATACTCTAAAACTTAAAAAGAAACAAGAAGAAGAGGTTGCTTTAGCAATATTTTGTCATAGATGTCGAAAGAAGCACATTGAGAAAGAATGCCCATTAAATGTCATAGAAATCTATGGCATGTGTACACTAGAACACCCCACATCTGAGTGTCCAACTTTTCTTGAGCTACAATCCATGTATAGGGGAGGAGGAGTCTCACAAGAACAACCATACGCTTCCAGAAGACCTTGGAGAGCCCAAAACCCCAATACATTTTATGACCCTAATGCACAATATCAACAACAAAAATGGGGTCCTTATCCAATGACCTATCCACAATGGACACCTCAACAAACTCAACCTTGGCAACAAGGTTGGAGGGGACCTGTGTATGTAAATCCATCTTACCCTACATATCCACATTATCCTACAAACATTTCCCAATTACTACTTGGATTCAACCCACCACAGATGCAATCTTTACTCCCACCTCCTATACAATAACAATTTACAACCCCCTTGAACCCTAACCAGCAGCAGCAAGAACCTATAAATGCCAATCAACAACCACAAAACCAAGCTGCCCACAACCCTCCGAAACCAACAACAATCCTTACCCAGCCAATCCCTAACCCCAATAATCAAACCACCCACCCGATACAAAATACAAAAGTTCAAACCTTTCCCACCTATTAAATTCAACTACGATCAGGGAAAGCTGTAAACCAATCAAATCCTACAGTAATAATTCAGTAAGAAAATGATAATCATTCTGAGAAAGAAAACACTCAAACCACCCCTGTAGAAGAAGAGAATTCCCCTCATATTCCAATCACTTCCCAGTTTGTACAAGTACCTCAACAAATTACTCTCCCACCCTACCCCGAAAGACTATTAGTGAAGAAACCTGACCCACCCTTGCACAGAGACATAGAGGATGAATTACGAAATGTATGCATAAAAATACCTCTGCTGCAAACCATTAAGGATATCCCCATATATGCCAAAATCATAAGGGATATTTGCATTAAGAAACCAAGAAGGAAGAAGAAGGAACCTCCCCTTGTTCAAGTGGTGGGACAATTATCTGAATTTATTTCTGAGATGCCATACAAATATAATGACCCTAGAAACCCAATAGTCATTGTTGAAATTAATGGTATTTATTTACCAAACACACTCATTGATTTGGGTGCAACAATTAATGTAATTCCTTTTGACACTATGAAAAAGCTCCAAATCAACCAGTTAATACCAACCCAAACCATGATAGAATTGGAAGATAAGTCAGTCATTAGCCCTGCAGGAAGCCTAGATGATGTCACAGTCACTCTAGCTTCTTGGGAATATCAAGTAGACTTTTTAGTCATCTATTTTAAATCATCCTCCAAACCAGGACACCCTGTGGTTCTTGGCCGCCCTTGGCTGGCCACATCAGATGCCTTTATCAGTTGTCGGTTTGGTGAGATGACTATATCCAATGGCACACATAGCCAAAAACTTGTTCTCTTTCCTCCTACTCAACCGGCACGGGAAATACCTGTTTGGTTAGAAAACCCTTATGGAGAGGAAGATTGCATTAGACCCCTGTTAACACTTGAACAAGTAAGAGAAATGCAAGAACAATTGGATGAACAAGTCTTAAGTTTATTTTTGGTTGACACAAATTGCATTGAATACCCAAGGTCTTTTGCAAAATTGTCACATATTTTCAGTTTTGAATTTCAACAAACTTGGCACCTTGATATCACTCAATTATATACTTTATTACCAACTTCCTCATAGAATGAAGAAACTACTGAACTTGTTGAGATTAGCCCAGGAAAAACTTTGTATATCAACTCTAGTTTGGAACTAGAACAAAAGACGCAAGTAATTGAAATGTTCCAAAGACAATTTGATGCCTTTGCATGGGATTATGTAGACATGAAAGGCATTCACCCTAACACATGCACACATCATATCTACACTAATGACCAAATCAAACTAGTTAGACAGCCTCAACAAAGGATGAATCCATCCCTTAAAGATATTGTAAAAGAGGAATTACAAAAAATCCTTCAAGCCAATCTCATATACCCCATTTCAGATAGTCAATGGGTATCTCCACTTGTCATAGTTCCAAAGAAAAATGGTAAGTGGAGGATATGTGTAGACTTACAGGAGTTAAACAAAGCCACCCATAGGGATTATTTCCCCTTACCATTTATTGATAGGTGTTGGATACCTTGTCTGGAAAGAAGTATTTTTCGTTCCTGGATGGGTTTAGTGGTTATAACCAAATACAAATAGCACCCGAAGACCAAGAGAAGACCACTTTCACCTGCCCATGGGGTACCTATGCTTATAGGGTGCTTCTTTTTGGACTTTGCAATGCCCCAACCACTTTTCAAAGGGTTGTCCTAGCCATTTTATTTGACTTGACCAATGATTACGTGGAAGTATACATGGATGACTTTACAGTCCATGGACAAGACTTCCAACAAGCTTTGACCAGTCTAGAAAAAGTCTTGATTAGGTGTAAGGAAACTAACCTTTCCTTAAGCAATGAAAACTAAAAAATGATGCTCACTGAAGGTATTGTTTTGGGACATCACATTTATGGTTCTGGAATGAGAGTTGATCCAACAAAAAATTATATTATTACACAAATCAGAATACCTTTGTCACAAAAGGAAGTTCACATCTTTTTAGGGCATGCTAGCTACTATAAAATATTCATTCTAAATTTTACAAGCCTAGTTACCCCTTTATTCAAGTTATTATATAAAGAAGCCAAATTTAAGTGGGATGATGAATGCCAAATATCTTTTGAAAATTCTAAAACAAAAATTGTCAACTACCCTTGTATTAAGAGGACCCAATTGGTCCCTTCCTTTTCATATATGTACCGATGCCTTAGACACAACACTTGGGGTAGTTCTTGGACAAAGAGAAAATCAAATTCCCTATGTTATTTACTTTGTCAGTAAAAATCTATCTCCAGCTAAAGTTAATTATATGGTCACAGAAAAAGAATTGCTAGTTGTAGTCCATGCTATCAATAAATTTAGACACTATATTACAGGATATCAAGTTTTTGTACACACTAATCATTCCACCATCAAATTCTTAATGAACAAACCTGTAACAAATCCTAGAGTTATAATATGGCTCTTATTATTGCAAGAGTTTAATATCAACATTATTCATAGACATGGTAAGGATAATCTTGTGACTGATTTCTTATCTAGAATGATTCATCTAGGAGATAATGCACCAGTAGAAGATAAATTTCCTGATGAATTTTTTTTTTCTATTTCTACATTCACTCCTTGGTATGCAGATGTAGCTAACTATCTCATGACAGGAAGGATGCCTCAGAAATTGTCTCCTAGAGAAAACTAGAAAGTCATTCAGCTAAGTGAAAAATACATGTGGCACGATGATTGCCTGTACAAAACAGGACCAGATTTGGTAATTAGGAGATGTGTAAGGGAAGATAAAATTCATGATATTCTGTAAGCCTGCCATGATGGTCCTTGTGGTGGACACTTCACAGACAAGAGGACTGTTTACAAAGTTCTACAATCTGGTTATTACTGGCCTCATATTTTCAGAGATGCTAAAACCTATGTATCCAATTGTGATGAATGCCAATGAATGGGTAAGCTTACTGCACGAGACCAAATGCCACTTCAAGCCCAAGTATTTATTGAGCCTTTCAATAAATGGGCATTAGATTTTTTAGGGCCCATTAACCCTGCATCTAAAAATAAAAAGTAGATACTTGTATGCACTGACTATGTGACTAAATGGGTTGAAGCAAAAGATTTACCAGCTGCAAGTGAACAATCAGTGGTAGATTTCCTTTTTAATGACATCTTTACTAGATTTGGTGTACCTCGCGAAATTGTGACTGATCAGGGAACTCAATTTACCTCTCATCTAGTCAAAGCTGTTACAGAACAATACCAAATCAAACATAGGAAATCTACACCCTACCATCCACAGGAAAATGGACAAGTAGAGTCTACCAACAAGGTTATTGAGTCCATTCTTACCAAAACAGTACAACTACACCATAAGGATTGGGCTAATAGATTATTAGAATCCTTATGGGCTTATAGAATCACCTGGAGGAATACAAAAGGACATACACTCTACGAGTTGGTGTATGGGAAGAAAGTGCTTCTTCCCATCGAATTTTAGATCAAAACCTTCAGGACTGCAGTACAAGTTGGCATTAACTTAGATGAATCCCAACAACAAAGACTCTTGCAACTTAATGAGTTGGATGAAATCAGGCAAGAAGCACTTCAAAGAACCACCCTCATTCAAGAGCAGAGAACAAAATGGCATGACAAGTATTTGAACAAGAAAAATTTTCAACAAGGAGATTGGGCCCTGTTGTATGACAACAGATTCAAGAACTTCAAAGGTAAGTTAAATACTCGTTGGATGGGACCTTACGAAATTGACACTGTCTATGATAATGGTTCAATCAGGGTAAAGACAATTGATGAACAACAGACACCACTACTTGTGAATGGTCACCAGTTGAGAATTTATAACAAACCCCTGTCAAAAGAGGAATTTCTGACTCGTATACTACAAAATTCAGATATGCAGGTGATCAGTAAGGAAGGAGACCCTCCTATTGATCCACATTGATTGATTGGTTTATTAGAAACTTTTGTACATAGGTGTGGGTCGAGTTTTGCTAATAAGCTGAAGGTAACAAGAGATTCTTACCTCCTTTTGTTTTACTTTCACAATTTTTTAAAGTAGATTTTTATATTTTATTTGATCCTTCACGAAATTGCTAAACATAAATTTGTAGGCATCAACAATACTTTGTTCTAATCCAGTACCAACAATACTGCTTTGGTACCAGAAATCCTATTCTGGTCTGGTACTAGCAGTCTTGTGCTGGTCCGGTACCATAAGTCTACGTTCATACGGTACTATCAAGACACATTACCTAATTTACAAGGCATGCTACACATCTTTCAAAATCTTATGTCAACTAATATGAATTATGAAGCCATGCCACAACTACTTAAGCTGGAACCAAGAAGTCGAATGCAACATCAAATGGAAACCCTTGTGAAGCAATAATTTCTTTTGGTTCTGTTGACAACTAAAGGGAAGTATTTTAATTTCTTTTGGTTCCGTTGCTAACTAAAAGGAAGTATTTTAATTTCTTTTGGTTTTGTTACTAACTAAAAGAGAAGTATTTTAATTTATTTTGGTTCTGTTGCTAGCTAAAAGGAAGTATTTTAATTTCTTTTGGTTCTGTTGCTTGAAAAGAAAAAAAAGACACAATCTTTACCTATGACTGTTCAAAGAACCATAATCCACTTCAAAGACTAGAAGTTGCCTTTATCCAGTATTTCAGCATCATTAAAGGGACAAAAAAATATATTAGTCTACAAGTAACTATCCCACCCTAACTAGACTTCAATAGTATTCATTGGATTATCTTTACTAAAGAGTAACATATGAGTATATGAACACTCTCTATCATGGGCACACTAGGAAAACTTTTATGGAAGAGGATGTATCAGTACCCTAAGGAAACTTTAGGTCATTCTCTTATGGACAAACTCAGACAAAATTATACATCTGGATCACTCTCAAGAAATAATGTGCATAAAAAGTTTATTTTTCCTTTAGACAAATCTTTAAAATACATTCAAAAAAAGAGAATATACCTTCCAACCCAATACCATCCCAACCTGTAAAAAGGTTTTCAGACAAGCCTCCCATGTCACTGTGCAAAGAACTCTTTAATAAAAATCAAAATAGGTGACTATGGACAAGAAGCCTCTGATGGAAAAAGGGTTTAAGAGACTAACTCGCCGAGATATTGAACAGGTCTGTTGGCAACAGGTACTAGTTTGTGGTATGACTAGGCAAACCCATCAGGGTACTGAACATGCCTGTTGGCAATGGGGCATTCTGCCTGGGGAAGGGATTTCTCACTAATTATCACAACTACCCCACTGGAGTACTGAACAGGCTTGCTGTCAGTGGGTTATGGTTGAGAAATGTCTCATCTATACTTGTCTGATTGGAAAATTCACTTTTGTCCTCTAAAAAAAAATAAAAAAATACAGAACACTATAAGCAAAGATCACTATTGGCATTTATGAGATACAAACTCTAGATTAATAAGCAACAGAATTACTACAAGAAAATTTCCATTTGAGAATCACCTTAAGTCAACTTATCGGTCTGGCATCTAAATCCTACATTATCTAAGAAGGAAACTTCTTAAGAGTGGAGCCCGAACTAGGGAGTCTAATCTACTTATACTATGAAATTTATCTATAACATCTAATGATAGTAAATCTTTGAAGCAAGTTAGGATTGGATCTGTTCTTCTGGAAAATATATAAAAACTCCCTTGTTTTCACTGCTAAATGCTACCTTTGTCAATAAGTCATCAAAATAAAGACAATTTCAATTTTTAGGCATGTGATCATATGCTAGGTGATAAATGTACTTCTACAATTTGATTTGGTTTCTTTTTTCTTATCATATTTTCCCCATTACGATGCAAGTTGTTGAATCTTCTTGCATAAGGTTATGCAACATCCTTGGCATGGGGGAAGGTCAAAGAGCTCCTTCAGAACTCTTTTTCAGACTCACATCTCACCTTCAGAAACCAGCATAATCACCCTACAACCCTACAAAACCAAATACAAAAGAAGATAAGCACAAAATAAAGAAGTACAGGATATTCCAGTACCAAGCTTTCAAAAAACTTCATCCTAAAAAGATGAATTCTAACAATCTACAAGAAGTCGCATATGCTATGGGTATTGATCATCCAAAGGTAAAAGCAAAGGTAACATGGTATTTATTTTCCTCTTCTCATAAAACTACAATAGGTATGAAAATATATACTAGATCTTATGACCTTAGTATTAAAACCATGCACCAATCCCTCATACCCATATGCCTAAACCTAATCAATCCTCTCATAAGTACTCAGAAATGGTTGAGGGAAAAATCACATCAAAGCATGAATATGAAGCATGTCTAGCAATGATAGGACACAAATGTACTTCACCCTTAAGAAAATCATGAACTTATCTTGTGTCATGAACCATGATACAACATCAAATTCACCATTCAGAAGTCCAATCACCTATCCCAAAATGATGCTTTGACACCCAACGTCTTGTCCTCATCATTACATTAATGGGTAGAAATGAAATGGCTTGTCTGGTCTTAAATTTTCCTCGCGACATCCTTACTTAAAATTACCATTCGCACTATTGATGCCATCACCATATTTCCTTTATCATTCCCTTTCTCCAGTCTCAAGCCTACTCCTCTCTGCAATCTCCAGTACCAAACCCTTACCCTCATCAATTGACTAAATCCTTGTGCTACAGCCCGATTCTTCTTTCACAATTTATAACGATGGTCGTAAGTAGACATGAACCGGTTTTCCAAATTTATAGAGAGACCGAGGAGTTCCAGCTATGTTGAGAGAAGTATGCTAGATCGGGTTGGATGCCATTTTTGGAAAAATTCACAGACTGGCATGAGAAGATATCTCATGAATTTATTCAAGGTTACGATGGAGAGATTGCACATATAGGCAATCTTCAACTAACAATCAATGAAACAACCTTAAGGGAGGTCACGGGATTACCTAATAGAGGAGACAAATACTTCAAATGTGTAGGAATCAACAAAGAAATGTGCCAACAATTTTTGAAAGAGGACCATCAACACCCTGATTGGAAAAAGGGGATCCCTAGGAACTATATCAAGGAAGAGTATCATCCAATGATTGCTAGCCTTCAACGATTCCTCACTTGTGAGGGAAGGTATGCTATGACCTTCATATATCATCTTAGGCTTCTATTACACTTTGAAGGAGGCCCTGAAATTGATTTCCCATATTTTCTATGGATGAGTTTGAATAAAATGGTAAGAAGTGTCAAGTCCTTATCCAAAACAGAGAAGACTAGCATTTACCATCAAGGTCTTATTAAAATGTTAGTTTTACATGAAATTAGGAAGCAAAGGATTAGTTGGAAAATCCTTATCACTCAACACCTTCCCACAGAAAACAAACCTATGGAGGAATCCCAACATGCTCCAAAGAAAAATAAAGAACCTAAAAAGAAAAAGAGCAAGAAGGATAAGGCAACTCCATCATCACATAGAACAGTGAGCCAACACTAACAATATAGTAAACAAGCAGGGCCCTCTTCAACAGTCAATAAGACTTTTACAAGTCAAGAATCAAAAGGTAAAACCAAATTAGTAGAGGAGACTTCAACAATAGCACTTAAGGAGAAGGGCCATAAGACAAAAATTGTAAGAAAAAGGAAGAACAACTCTGAAAGTAAAAGTGAACAGTCTATAGAGCAATCCCCTGTAACCATTCCGCAAATAGAAAAGAAGAAAAGTAAGCCTATGAGTACCCCTAATCCAGTACCTCCTTGTAAAATAACCACAAGGAGCATGGCCAAGAAAGGAAAGGAAATTTTCATTCCTCATACACAGGAAGATCCAATTGATCTTACCTCCCCTTCTGAAGACTTATCAGTCCATGATGACATCCCTAGTTTGACTGAGGAACAAACTACTATTACTTTATGTGGGATGAGGGAGGAAGTGGAAGAAAGAGAATGCATCCAACCTGTATTAATGGAGTCAACAAGGACCTTAACAAGAGAACAGATGAAGAAAAAGATTGGAGAACTGCAAAAACAAAATCAGGAACTCAAACAAGAAGTGAAAGAATACCAACTATTGGACAGGTATATCAAAAAGGAAAATGAGAAATTGAAAGCAACCAGCCAGCAAATTCAAGATGACCATGAAGAGACTTATAATAAGCTCAAGAAGGTACTATTACTCCTACAATATGTTAGGGTCATCAAAAGGGAGCTAAAAGAGGAAGCCTCAGCCATCAACATCATTGCTCCACAATAGTAAAGCATGCAGTCTCAAGTTTTGAAAAATTTTGGGTTTGTTTTTAGTTGCATGAGGACATGTAATGGTTTTGGCATGGGGGAATGTTGAGCCTCTAAATTGACATCCCCACTACCCTATGATACTCCTCATCTATACCTTTTTGGCTTACCTAAGCTTGGGTAAACGACAAAGAACACTACCATTAGCCGTTGATAAGGTCATAAGGTAAAGTATAATTAATTCATGCATTTTTGTGGTATTATTGAGCTAGGAGATTAAATGTTTCATGTACTAATGCTTCAATTTTCCATGTATAATATTTGACCTCTAGATAAGTCCAATCTTCCTGTACGAACTCAGTTATCTGATACTTGTGCACCGAATTTCCACTGTCTGAATCTGGTACCAAGCGCATCTTCTATGCAGATCCAGTACTGAATCTCACCTGTCGCAATCCGATACCAACAACCGTGGACTGTCATGATCTGGTACCACCATTCGTGCACTGTTCGGATCCGGTACCATCTACCTGTTACGATCCGGTACCAATTCAGGAAGCCGAATGTACCAAGTTTAGCTCCATATTGTGCCCAAGACAACTGTTGAGTGTTTATTGAATCATAAATGTTTTAGCAAAGCTATGTTAAGATAGTTTGTTTTTTCTTCATACTCGTGCACTTCGTGTCATGAGGATGAAGCTTAGAATATGTAACCGAATAATTAAATTTAACAATTGACTGATTTGCAAACGACTTCACCTCCTTGTGTTTCATGACTAAGACTATTTAAATAGTCATGGCAAGGATGGTGAAAAGTAGGAGAGTTAGCACAATACAACATATGAAATAGTGTTACATTATAGAACATATTTTGGGTGAAGATTAATAGAAGGACGTCATTTATCTCTATGCCTTGATCATCTATGATTGAATGTGAGCTGAGTTGTTAGCATAGTTTGATTTTATGTTTTGAAGTTTGAATAAGAGTAATGTGTGGGTTGAAAGCAAGCTTATTGTAGACTTCAGTCGATGGCCTGTTGAAGCGGCAAGGGCCCACCGCCCAACAAAGGTCAGCATCTTCGTAGATTAGTATTAGCATTTGATTTCAATAGTGTGAATGTTATATTAGTTGAAGCTTTAATTTTCTCAGGTGATAACAATATAGTTTAGGCCGGGATTTTAATTATATGATCGTTTAGAGAGCTTTACTCACTCTGTTTTTCATATGCTCTATTTTTATGAATTTGATTTTGTTTCATAGACATGAATGTTGGCAAAAGTAGTCAGACATGTTTGAAGGCGAACTAGTGAAGTTTACAACAACACATTGTGAATCACATCATACTCAGTATATTGGCTATTGAACTACCCATGCTATGTCTTGATGATTGATGTGTGATTTCCTTTCAAAAGTGTGATTGCATAGTTAATTCTCTGGGTCAGATAACAGAGTTGATCTGTCAGAACAACTCCATCTCATACTTGCATGTGTCATAATGGAGTCGATAGCCTCTCTGTGAAAGACAACCAAAGTGTGTTTCAGTTTGCCAGTTTGTTTTGTTTCCAGCATACATAATCTAGAATAGTTCTATACTCATGACATTAGAATTACCTTTCTTACTGGTGTCCTGTAACTCTGTTGATTACGAATCTTGGATTGATAATTATGAGTGCATTATACTAAACATATAAGCAACACAAAAAAGGTGAAGAAAAGAAGTTCGAAATGCAAGGAAGGATAAATTCTTTTGATGGTGCTTTCTAAGGTATG
>CBVK0100581151.1:0-11685 GCA_900067695.1 Picea abies | reverse complement strand
GGTTACAACTTGTCTATTTGTAGATGGGGATGAAGTCTCAGATGTTGTTTGTGGCTACTTTCTTTTGATTTTTTTTATTTCCATGTGTAGAGTGATCATTATGACTGTAGACACATTTGTTTCTTTTATCTATCAGGTTTTGAAATGAGATCTAAATAGTTTCTAGAAGTTGCATGATAGTTTTCTATACTTATCAACGATATGTATTTCTCATTTGCAGAATGGTTGTGAAAGCTCTCTTGATAGTGGTGGAAGTTCTACCATGTGGTTTGACTTAATAATGCATTGACACACTAGTTTCATAATAGCTATGGTTTGATCTAGTAAATACATGGTCAGTTTGGGTTCTCTTTTGCTACTAGTGTGGTGATTACAATGTACAATTAATCTAGTGTTGAGAATTTGTGCCTTCATATTACAATTGACTAGCATTTTGGTGTTTGGTATTTGTAGAAAAACCTTGATTCCAACCTAGTTACATTGTCTTCTTGACAACAATGGAAGTGGAGGTTGTCTTTTCTTTTGGGGAACAATTCTATTGACATTATGACCTAGCATATCAGTTACACAAGTGTACCCTATTTGAAAATTACTTTCTGGCTATGGCAGAAATACCCTCGTGGGCCCATTTATCCCTTCATTCCCCAAATTAGTAGCTTCAGTCATGCTAGCATGTTTATTGTAAATTTATGCAAAATATCTCGATGGGAGGTCTACAGATTAATATGGCCATGAGTTTTTGGTAGCATTATGAAGAATTGTAGAGTAATGTGAACTAGTTATGGGACCATCATAAGCTATTGCAACGTAGTTGCAGAATGGCCTAGTCCTCCTTCAAGCCATACTTTCTATTGATTGGGAATGAATCATTATATAATTTTTCATCTATGTTGGTACTTTTTGGGTGGAAAATTTTGATAAATTGGGGTCCATTTTAGGGGCAAGTCCTAGTTTGGTGATTTGGGGTTTGAAACATTTCAGAGCTAATTTGAGGTGTCAAATAGAATTCTTTTAGGTAAAAATATTATGAACATATATTTTATCCCATCAACATTGTTATACACACTGACACATTTCCAATGATGCGAAAATAACCTTAATTGGACTTGATATGCATAAGTTCTTCCTCCCACAAGTTGACCTACCTTGCTGATCACCATGGTACTAAGTGGATGCTACAACCCCCACTACTCACATGTATGGGGCTTGTCACATTTATACTTTCAAGAATATTCTAGAGGATCTAAAACCCTAACACTATTTAAGGTTAGAGGCATGCAAAAACCTTAATCCTAACCCTAGATGACTATCAAGCTATGTTAAATACTGGACCACTAAGAAGAGAAGGGGTTCCCTTATTTTAGTATTGTTATTGTTATTGTTCCATTCTTTTCTGTTTATTGAAAATATCTTTAAGTGCTCTTCTATTTTATTGCCTAAATTTGAAACTGATTATGGTTCCTCTTTTCGAAGGAAAACATCGTGAGATCCCTGTCTCTTCTCTAGAATATCTAGATGGAGGTAATCTCAACTGGAAATGATGATAGAAGTTGTAAATTACCCCAAGGGACTTGGTTGGATTTGAATATGTGACTTATAGTCTCCTTGTTAGAAACATGTTTTGGGTGGATGATTCAAGTGATTAAGCTAATCCTTGGGGCTCAAAATGTTTAGAAATATCTTGTCCCACCCTTAAGCACTTAAATGAGAGTGGCATTGCTAGTATCTCGTTATCCCTAATCGAATTCTATATTAGCTTCTATAATCATGTTTTTTCACCCTGTATTTCTACCTTGGGAGTTGCAACATAAATTCCTCCAGTAAAACATTGTTTAATACGACTTATCAAGCTATCAAAGGGGCTAGTGATGATACTTTCTTGTTTTGGCTCATCAGTCTTGGTTGTATATGAGTCTTATTCTTTGTCCCCTCTTCCAATTCCACTTGAGTTAGTATCTAGTACCTCATTCCACTGCTATGTTCTAAGTTAATAAGCAATTCTAGCTTCCTTCTTTTGCAAGTACTTATGAAGGTTGTTTCAGTGTTGATAAGGATTTGTATTACACATGAATGTTATATTTACTTTTTATCATTCCAATTTTTTTAAAATTTGTAGGTATGGAATCTTCAACATTTTGACTAAATTCACCATTTCTCCCTTTTTTCTATGTAGTAGGATTACATAGCTACCAAAATTATAAAATGGAAGGGTGCACAAAATTTATCTTTAAAACTCGGTTATTTTTCTTCCCTATAAACCATTTTTTTCTTAAGCTAATATTTGTTAGATGGATTCACTAAAGAAAGTGAAAGGTTAATATTAAAGGGAAGAATTACTGGGTTTTAAACGACTATATTTAGTTCTTCAATTTTCTTCTTACAATATTCATCCTTTGTTTAAGAAGATATATTGAACTTCATGATGTTTGATGTATCTATAGTGTTCCTTAGTGAATTAATTCTTCTAAGAAAAAAAAGTTAAGGTGTTCACTTATTCATATGGCATTTTATTTTTTGGTGCATCAACTTCAATTATTCTCTTGTCATGTTATATATTTCTCTGATGTGATGGTGTTTGGATTTGGTTTTTACCATGCTTATTTTTCTTGACTTGTGTTGATTGTCCCATTTGATGAATTACATATGCGAAACAAAAACAATTACTTGAAAACCCTATAAACCACAAAACACTCACTACATATTTGAATAATTTGAGCATGGATAAATCACAAGATGTTGTAATTAACCTAGAAAAGATAAATAACCTAGGTTTTCCCACCACTACGTTAGTGAGAAAATTAAATTTTTAGAAACCATTGTTTTTTATCATGTGGAAAATATAACATCAAGTCCTTTTGGATAAAATTGGCACTGCTTTAAAAATGTTATGTTTCTTAGTAGTGAATAAATTTCTCTGTTGGAAATGGATTCCATGCTCATAATAGTTTTTATTTTTTATTTTCCTTCATTAGATGAGAATAACATGGGTAAATTTTAAATACTATTTCTATTAGCGTTCAAATGGAATGCAAGTTTATGCCAAAATGAATTCATTGTTGGAATTGTTTTTCTTCTTATGGAAATGTTTTATTAATGAGAATTAGGTATCGGGAATGAGAGATGGACAAAGCACCAATCCCAACAAAACAGAGAAGATCATAAGTTATTAGGAATGAGTGGCCAAGGGGTTAGAATGAACACTTTATAGAGAATTAGAATGCAACATAGAGAAGATCATAAGTTATTAGGAAGGAACAATGGATGAGTGGACAAGGAGTTGGAATGAACATTGTATAGAGAATTAGAACGCAACATAGAGAAGATCACAAGTTACTAGGAAGGAACAATGAATGGATTGTAATGAATGATGTATAGAGAATTAGAATGTATTAGCAATCAACGTAAATCCATTTTACTTTGGATTTCTCATGTGTGTGATGAGAAAATGATCAAGTCACTTGACGTGAAAACTTTTTTTACATCAAGAAAAATCTAGAGGAAAGGTTTGCACCTTAAGTGATTTGATCCCTCTTGGTACATGATAAATACAAAACTAATATAAATCTATGATGATTGCTAATACATTTTGATTCTCTCTGTAATTTTCATTTTGACCCCTTTACCTAACTCTCATTATTAGTAACATGTAATCTTTCTATTGTTGGGATTCCCACCGCTTTGCCCAGTGCTCACTCCCACTACCTTTCAATCCTATGGTAGTGAATAAGTTCTCATCCTCTCTAAAGATTTCAATCTAAACTCTTCCACTTTATATAGTTAGTTGATACTAAAATATTTTAATTACAGTGGACATTAAATTATTTTATTCATAGTAGACATTGACATATTTTTTTATTATTATTTTTTAAATGTCACTTATCAACTTCATGTTAAGCATTAAAGGAATTACACATCTCCCTTGTACTTGGACGTAGAAAGGACCTATCAATGGAATACATATTTTTTTCTCTTTATATATATATACAATTTTTTTTCTTAAAGTGGACATTGAAATATTTTATTTATGACCAACATTGATATATATTTTTTGTTATTATTGTATTTTTAAATACCATGTATCAACTCCACTTTGAACACTAAATGAATTTCACATCTCCCCCACAATGGACTATAGAAATCACCTCTCAATGCAATCAAGTTGCACCCATCAATTCATCCACAATTGCAAATCAATGTTTCACCCTCAATTAATGCATTGAGGATTGGTTGTAGCTTGTTGTAGTTTTAAATACATCCTACCTACCTTACTAGTACACCTATGCGGGCTAATAATGGTTGTGCTTGAATCTTAGGTTCTGTCTTTCCATTTCAAATATTATTTTGTTATATCATGCACATGATTCTTCTCTTTTCTCTTTGGAAACAATATGGATTCATGTTGTGTAAAGCTAGTAGTGTGTTTTATGTGATCAAGTTTATATGTTTCTTACAAGAGAGATTTCCATTGAGAAAATGCCTAGGTCTCTTTTTTTGGAGGGTGAATTTAATATGTTGTGAAGTTGTGGAACTTGCAGAATGGTTCAACCTGTCTATTTGTAGATGGGGAAGAAGTCCCAGATGTTGGTTGTGGCTAGTTTCTTTTGATCATGTTTATTTCCATGTGTAGAATGATCATTATGACTGTAGAAACATCTGTTTCTCTTATCTATCAGGTTTTGAAATGAGATCTAAATAGTTTCTAAGAGTTGCATGATAGTTTTCTATACTGATCAACAATATGCATTTCTCATTTATAGAATGGTTGTGGAAGCTCTCTTGATAGTGGTGGAATGTATACAAAGTGGTTTGACTTAATAATGCATTGACACACTAGTTTCATAATATCTATGGTTTGATCTAGCAAATGCATGGTTACTTTGGGTTCTCTTTTGCTACTAGTGTGGTGATTGCAATGTACAATGAATCTAGTGCTGATCATTTGTGCCTTCATATTAAAGTTGACTAGTATTTTGGTGTTTGGTATTTGTAGAAAAACCTTGATTCCAACCTAGTTACATTGTCTTCTTGACAAAAATGCAAGTGGAGGTTGTCTTTTCTTCTGGGGAATAGTTCTATTGACATTATGACCTAGCATATCAGTTACACAAGTGTACCCTATTTTAAAATTACTTTCTGGCTATGGCAGAAATACCCTTGTGGGCCTATTTATCCCTTCATTCCCCAAATTAGTAGCTTGAGTCATGCTACAATGTTGATTGTAAATTTATGCAAAATATTTTGATGGGAGGTCTACAGATTAATATGGTCATGAGTTATTGGTAGCATTATGAAGAATTGTAGAGTAATGTGAACTAGTTATGGGACTATCATAATCAATTGCAACGTAGTTGCAGAATGACCTAGTCCTCCTTCAAGCCTTAAGTTATATTGATTGGGAATGAATCATTATATAATTTTTCATCCATGTTGGTACTTTTGGGTGGAAAATTTTGATGAATTGGGGTCCATTTTAGGGGGAAGTCCTAGTTTGGTGATTTGGGGTTTGAAAGCCTCCAAAGCTAATTTGAGGTATCAAACATAAATTTTTTGGGTCAAAAAATTATGAACATATCTTTTATCCCATCGACATTGTTATGCACACTGGTATATTTCCATTGATGCGAAAATAACCTTAATTGGACTTGATATGCATAAGTTCTTCCTCCCACAAGTTGACCTACCTTGTTGACCACCATGGTACTAAGTGGATGCTACAACACCCACTATCACATGTATGGGCCTAGTCACATGTATACTTTCAAGAATAGTCTAGAGGATCCAAAACCCTAACACTAATTAAGGTTAGAGGCATGCAAAAACCTTAATCCTAACCCTAGATGACTATCAAGCTATGTTAAATAGTGGGCCACTAAGAAGAGAAGGGGTTCCATTATTTTGGTATTGGTATTGTTATTGTTCCATTCTTTTCTATTCACTGAAAATATATTTAAGTGCTCTTATATTTTATTGCCTAAGTTTCAAACTGATTATGGTTCCTCTTTTCCAAGGAAAACATTGCGATATCCCCTTCTCTTCTCTAGAATATCTAGATGGAGGGTATCTCAACTGGAAACAATGATAGAATTTGTAAGTTACCCCAAGGGACTTGGTTGGATGTGAATATGTGACTTATGGTCTTCTTGTTAGAAACATGTTTTGGGTGGACGATTCAAGTGATTAAGCTAATCCTTGGGGCTCAAAATATTTAGAAATATCTTGTCCCACCCTTAAGCACTTAAATGAGAGTGACATTGTTAGTATCTTGGTATCCCTAATCAACTTCTATATTAGCTTCTATAATCATGTTTTTGCACCTTGTATTTCTACCTTGGGAGTGGCAACATAAATTCCTCCAGTAAACCATTGTTTAATACCACTTATCAAGCTATCAAAAGGGCTAGTGATGATACTTTCTTGTTTTGGCTCATTAGTCTTGGTTGTAGATGAGTCTTATTCTTTGTCCCCTCTTCCAATTCCACTTAATTTAGTATCTAGTACCTTACTCCACTGCTATGTTCTAAATTAAAAAGCAATTCTAGCTTCCTTCTTTCGTAAGTACTTATGAAGGTTGTTTCAACGGTTAATTGATAAAGATTTGTATTACACATGAATGCTATATTTAATTTTTATCATTCCATTTTTTAAAATTTGTAGGTATGGAATCGTTAACATTTTGACCAAATTCACCATTTCTCCCTTTTTTTTCTATGTAATAAGAATACATAGCTACCAAAATTATAAAATTATAAAATAGAAAGGTGCACAAATTTTATCTTCAAAACTTAGTTATTTTTCTTCCGTATAAAGCTTTTTTTTCTTAAGCTAATATTTGTTAGATGGATTCACTAAAGAAAGTGAAAGTTTCATATTAAACAGAAGAAATATTGGGTTTTAAACCATTATATTTAGTTCTTCAATTTGCTTCTTACAATATTCATCCTTTGTTTAAGAAGATATCTTGAACTTGACGATGTTTGATGTATCTATAATGTTCCTTAGTGAATTAATTCATCTTAAAAAAAAAGGTAAGGTATCCATTGATTCATATGGTATTTTTTCTTTTGGTGCATCAACTTCAATTATTCTCTTCTCATGTTATACATTTCTCTTATGTGATGGTGTTTCGATTTGTTTTTTACAATGATTATTTTTCTTGATTTGTGTTGATTGTCCCATTTGATGGCTGGCACATGCGAAACAAACTATTACTTGAAAACCTATAAACCACAAAACACTCACTACATATTTGAATATGGATAAATCACAAGATGCTGAAATTAACCTATAAAAGATAAATAACCTAGGTTTTCCCACCACTACATTAGTAAGAAAATTAATTTTTTAGAGACCATGAAAATATAACATCAAGTCCTTTTGGATAAAATTGGCACTGCTTTAAAAAAAAGTAATGTTTCTTAGTAGTGAATAAATTTCTCCATTGGAAATGGATTCCATGCTAATAATAGTTTTTATTTGTTATTTTCCTTCATTAGATGGGAATATATTATTTGTTATTTTTTTTCATTGGAAATAACATGGGTAACTTTTAAATTTGTTATTTTTTCTTCATTAGATGAAAATAACATGGATAAATTTTAAATACTATTTCTATTAAAGTGCCAATAGAATGTAAGTTTATGTCAAAATGAATTCATTATTGGATTTGTTTTTCTTCTTATGGAAATTCTTGATTAATGTGGATTTGAATTCTAGCTAATATGGAAGTATTGGGCAATGGAAGATAGTTAAAAAAGAAATTGGAGTAATGATTTGAATGTTAGTTGGTGTGGTCTCATTTGAAAATCAAAGGAAAATAAAATTAGTTTTGATGAATCCAAAACAAATTTGCTAGGAAAAACTATTTTGTCTACGTTGAGAAAAATTGATATATTTTTTAATATGGATTTGATCTTATAATAAAAATTAGTTTGTTAGAAAAACATTTTGTGTTGTGAAATCATTTTTCATCTCTACAATTATGTACTAAATTGTGTTTATGATGGGTAGAGTTACTATTTTCCATGAGGATTTTCATTGTTGGGATCAACTCTTTGCAACTGATGATTTATCTCTAGATAGATGCCTTCTTTTGGCCAATCAGAAGAATGAAATGGATAACATATTGTTATTTTATGGCTTGGGAAATTTCAGTCAAGTTTAATGTTGAGAAAGATATGTATTTCCATGCATACTCAAAAAAATATGCATTTGATGGAAAACACATATTGTTTGAGGGGAAAAACTAAATTCAATTATCTAGGAGCTAATGTAGTTACAATATTAAAATGTGATTATACCTTTTTGAAAGCTATAACATTTATTGGATCTTGTCCATTTGCTAACATAGAACAAAGATATATTATATTGTTAAATTTTTGAAATGTCTAGATTTCCTGAGTTCTTATCTTAAAAAAAAAATACTATATGTGGAAATGTAGTTGCCAAAGATTTATCATCTAATAAATATCCTAAGTTTTTATCCTAAAAAAATTTATATTTGTAAATGTAGTTGCCAAAGATTTATCATCTAATAAATATTTGTTTGATTGATAAGTAGGGAATATTTTAGGGGCTAAATTTCACCTATGTAATATTTTTCATGTTTTTTCCCAACTTTTTTTGTCATTTTCCATTTTTTCTAAAAATGATTCACCCAAATTCAATAAAATAAAATTATTTTACCTTGAAAATCACCAAAATGTTATAGAAATTATACAAAATTGTTATAAATTTGAATGTTTTTACAAAAATATCCCAAAACAACATTTTATAGTTTGCATATTAATAACTAACAATATTTTCCAAGGTTTTTATATTTTAATATAAAATTCCATCCTTAAAATTATACCTATTAACAAAGTATTTTAATTATGATGAATAAAAACTTATAATTACAATTATAGGTTTGTTTTATATTAATCTATATATACATATTCCTTACACTTTTATATATTGTTACTTTGATTAAAGTTGGAAGAAACTCCCACAACTAAAACCATTAAAAAATAGACCATTATAATGGAAAGATAGGTCATTATAAAATGCAAGGAAAATACTTGGATGTCCTAGAAAAAAAAAAAAAAAAAAACATTGGGGAAAAAAAAAAAAAAAAAAACATTGGGGTAGGGCAATTTATATTTTCATTTCTAAGACATTGGGGGAGGGCAATTTAAAATTTCTAAGAATGTATGTAGAATATTGAAATATTCTTTTGATTTTTCAAAATTTCTAAGAATGTATGCAGAATATTGAAATATTCTGCTATGATTTATCATAGCAGAATATAGAAGCCAGTGGTGTGCAGCTGCCGAAGGAGAGAATTTATTTTTATGATTACTAGATTTAGATGGGAGGTTGAAGATGTCATTTGGGATGCAACATAAACTACACATTCAATAATCAGTTGTTGTCTTACTGTTCGAGATATCCCTGCGTTTCACTTTCTTTCCGTTTCACCGTCCATTTCTCCTAACGTTTTCCATTCTTTCCACTAAGTTATTTTAAGCAAAGAATATGATATTGGACTCTGCAGGTTTTTCTCGTTGTTGCTTGATTTCTATTTGTAGCTTCTACAAATGAGACTGTATATGCAACTGTAGAATCATATTTGAAAGTCAATTAGATTACAGTATTGGTTATGCTAAGTATGCGAAGTGATATCGAAGCCAATGGATTAGTTTCAACATTAAATACCAATATATGATAGGATATAGAAGGTAGAATCTAAAATGCTTCAGATCCTATATTGTATATTCCACCATATATTTAGTACTTGGTTGTTAGGGATTTTCATTAGCAATCTCTTCACAATGAATAATTGCAATCATAACCTGTAAGTTGGAAGATACATTTAAGACACTGTAATTGTTCCACAACGTTAGAACCCTAAAAGCAACAGATTGAAACTCATCAACCATGCTAACACCCAAACCATGGAATAATAGTAAGAACCTTGTGAGCAGGCAAGTCAAGGTCTTTATTCTCTCTAATAACTTTCCATATCTGTTGCGTACTGAAAGGAAAACCTGAGGCAGGAACAACATCCCTTCTATCACCCGCAAGTCCACCTGGTGCTATGGAGTTGAAAAACCATTCTCTCAACAACATTACCTATAAAAAACAATTTTTCATGAAACTATTTTGTAAAAAGGAACTCAACAAAAGGAGATGGTGGAATACCTTTTAAGCATAATTCATCAGCAATGAAAATACTTGGGAATACAAAAATTTTCTTAAAAGACCAAAACCTGGTGCATGAACTGTGAATTGCATGAATAACTAAATTATTCTCTCTCATAATATTGTCAGCCTGATATCATTTGTTAATGATGTTAAAACTCTAATCATAGGTTAGTTGGTTTAGTTGGTTTACCTAACTGTTGTACAGTTACATAACAGTTATGGTCTTCTTGTATTATATATGTACGTCTATGTACATGATTATTTGAGGCATTGATGAATATAGAGTATGCCTTTTTTGGTAGTGTTTATTTATCTATGTTCATCACGGTTTCTTGATTGCTTCTATTATTTCCATTATATTTCTTCTCTTTTCTTCATTATGAATTTAACATTGGTATCAGAGTAGGCATATGATCTAATGGCCTTGATCATTCATGATTTAAAGGGTTGTGATTGAAAAGAAGAGATAATATTCCATTGAAGAAGAGAAAAGAGAGGAAGAGATAATATTCCATTGAAAAAGAGTAAAGAGAGCTCAAGCGCAAAGAAAAGAGGAGGCAAATTAACCGAACATTGTAATCATGGAAATTTGGAGAAAAATGGTTTGAATGGAAATTGAATGATATTACAACCAATTTATGTTTTCGTTCTTCCCTTTCCTAAGTATATAATTCTCATATCTTTGTGTTTAATTTTCCAAAGGAAACATTTATTTCTCTATTAATCTTGTACAACAAAATTATGATCTGGGTATGGACGGAGAAGAAGGAGAAGTTTATGGTTGTAAATCTGGATTTTGAGTTTTTTCTGTGCAACATAATTCATGCAATCTGACTTTATTGCTTGGTACATAAAGTTTGTGTGATATGTTCCATTTAATGATTGGCTGAGCTACATGCTCTCGACAACCTGCGATTTTCTCAGCCTGAAATTTAAAAGAAGCAACCTGTGATTTTCTCACTTGACTATAGCGAATATCTCACGGTATGGTTTCAGAACTGTGTGAAGTGTAAATACATGCGATTTTCTCACTTGCAAACAAAGTCCTCTTGATATGCATGTGCCTGAAGGAGCTTACGGCCTGTCTATCTCCCTCGATTTGCACACTCTGTTGAAGCTGATCCACCAATGACAGATCCATGGCTGCTAATTATTTTATACTGGGATCATTAAGAAGGCTTGCATAAAAATCAAATGGGCTTAGTGGTAACCCCTTCTCTGGTTCTAAGGAAGCCACTGTGTGTCCACTGCTAGGAGTTTTTTTGGTAAAAGGGTCAAGCTCACACGGAATATGTGTAGAGAAATATGAGCGGAGATAACCAAATGATATGAGAGGAGATAACCAGATAACCAACTCTTGATGTGCAATCTCGACTTGGTAATACCTAAACTTGAAAATTAATTAGGCAATCTTCGTTTTTATCTTTCTCATGCTCCATGATTTTATAAATGTCGAGGTATATGACATACGTCATTTTCAAGGCATCATATGTGAGATCGGAA
>CBVK0100581150.1:0-11685 GCA_900067695.1 Picea abies | reverse complement strand
AAGAGCCTCCTCCGATACAAGACCAAGCCGAAGGTGATGGATGTTGTTGTTGCTGCCAAGATAAAGCTGATGGAAGAAGAAAAGGATGGGCCCTCCAGGGCCATGCTTAGGTCAATCCTGCTCTCAGTACTCCATGTCTAGGACCTGTGGGCCTCGAGACATGATCTCCCGGTTATCCCTAAAAATCAGGGATAACACCTTGTAAAGCCAATTTTTGATGTAATAATTTTGGATATGATATGGATCCATCCCACCAAATGGTAGTATTTCATTTGCTTGGAGGATCTTATCAATAGGTACAACAAGATTCTAGGGTTCTCATGCACTCTTCTCCAAAGAGCACATGTCCCTGTTGTCGTCCTAATACACACTTGCAAACGTGAGCAAAGTCCAACTCATTTAGTGTGTCCTTGGAGGCACAATGCCTAGGTTCACAGTCCACATTGTCACCTTGACTGGAACCTCTTCCTTCTAGGCTTACTCCTAGGGAAGCCAAGGGGGTTAGACACTAGATACTAGATGTGATTTAACGTTTATGTTCTAGGAGTTGGTTTTAATTTTTTAAAGGTTTAGGGGAAAACTAACCTATGATGCTAAGGAAGCAAATGCAAGATGCACAAGTACTTATGTCAAGCAAACCCTTTCCTAAGTCAACTAATACTAGTGCCTAAAGGTTAGGCAAGGGGTCAACTAAGTTTAAGGGAGTTTAATTACAAAAAGATTACAAGTATTGCAAAGTTACAACTATTCCACAACAATGCTACAAGTACTTACAATAATGAATATAAGATATTACAACAATTATGAACAAGATGGATAAGATACACAAGATACAAATGAACAAGATTAACCAAGTGCCAAAGTGTGAGAATTAAAAGATGTTCAGAGTTAAGGTCATTCACATAAGGCCAAGCATGCCCCAATAAGAATTGGACTGTTTTTCAATGGCAACCACTAAAGCACTCAAGACTCAACAAGATAATGCCTCCAAATGGGATGCGCTACCTCTTGTTGAATCACACCACAAAGAGCATAAAATGAAAGATATGAAATACTTGAAAGATAAATGTTCAACACAACATGAGAGATTCAACACTTAGAAAATTAAACCATAGATTTGCATAAAAAATAAAAGATGTATGTGTGCTTGCAATGTAAAGCTCTAAACAACCACAAGATGTATCCAATGAGAGGATTGCCTAGAAGACTAAGTGGTTAAGAGTTGCTTAAAGTTTTTACAGATTTTTAATTACCCCCACCCTAACTATGTGTCAAACCTTACTCCTCCTCCTCCTATTGCCAAATAACAGCCGGATGCTCAAGATAGTAAGGCAACGAGGCCCACCCTAACTTTCACGGTCAGCCCTAAAGTCTGAGTACTTCCCAGAAAGGACACATCCTGTGCGTCGTGAGACAGTCCCCTGCCTACACCTTCCGTTGTTTTCCTCAAAACCGTTTTAGATGGTGACGATGGTGGAATTAGGTGTCCTATTTGGTCTAATATATTGTTATGACTTAAGACTAAGTCTTAAGATGTGTTGTGAGTGTTTTAGATAAGTTTTAAGTGCCCAAAATTAATGAATTATGCCCAAAACCGAAACTGTAAATGATTGTTGTGAATGTGTTGCAAAATGTGAATCTAAAGCTTATGAACACATCAAAACTTGTAAAGAAAAGATGAAATACATGAGCTACTCCATCATCATTTACTTATCATGCATGTGTAAGACTTGAAAGATATAAGTGAGATGACAAACAAGAACAGCTTGTCAAAAATAACAGAAAATAGCCTTAAGTTGTGATCATTTATCCATGAAGTAAATCCATAAATGAACAAGACTTGCTGAAAAGAAAACTAAGATCTACACCATGTACATGCTCTATGTCTAAATTGAAGTAGTGAATGGCAAATGCCTTAAGAGATAGATGAATTGCAGATTTAAAGGATTACTTCAAAAACATATAAACCATGAGAGATTGCACTTGATAAAAATTAGAGCATGACAATGAAACTATGCCTTGAGGGCTTAAACTAAAATGAGCATGTGTGAAATGTCTACTCTAGATGATTTTAACCATGTAAATAACAATAAACATCAACACACATTTATCATCCTAGCCATACGATATGGGGGGTTCCTCTCCCAAGGTGTAGGCAATCTTAGTTAAGCAAAACTTGAAATATATTGCAGCAAGCCACTCACAATGGCACAAGGTGGAGGCAAGCCTACTAATGTTGTGCCAAAGAGAGTTGGAAGGAAAAGATAAACAATTATTATTGCAGTCCTAGCCACACAACCTTGTCCTAATGACAAGTGGGGCAAGAAATAAAAGAATGTTGAAATAAATCTATGTCCTAGCCCAACGATTTTGGGGGGTTGGCTGAGTCAATCACTCTCCCAAGGTGTAGGCACTAACTAATTGCAGAAAATAAATTACAATGGCTGAAAAGAAACAAGAAAATGCAAGCCTCAAGGGAACTTCCCGTGGACTTGCTACAATACTAGAAATGAGTGAGAGACGAGAGAAACTTGTTACCCACTCAAAGGTTGATCTTTTGATGTGTTGTGTGGGTGAATTTCAGCAGCATATCCCCTTGTTCCTAGTAAGAATCTACAAAAACCAGCAAGCAAATGCTTGCTGGAAATGTTGCACAACACAAAAATGTTTAGAAAAATTTATGGTTTTTACGCAGAAATTTTTCACATAAAAATCTTCAAATAAAAGTAAAATTATTTCACCTATCTAAAATGGTTATTAAACTGAAATATAAATGAAATGAGTGCAGAAATATAGGACTAAGTAAGCTAGGAGTTTGAGAAGGCTTTGAGGGAAGACTCCTTCTTGAGGCTTTCCCAACAATCCTTTGAAGTAAACCAGCAAAACTCAAGACAAACTGTGAAGCAGAGAAGTAGATAATATGCTTGAATAACTAACAATGTGAAATACTTCAAATAACTAGCTATCCAACATCTATAAACCAGCAAGAGTACTCTTTGCTAATCTACTCAAGAAAACAACTTTACTAAAGATCTACTCAACACTACACCATAAGCTCAAATCCACAAAGTCAGCGCATGTGTAAGAATACAACCAGAAAACTCTTGGTGTTTCCAAATCCTCCAAAGCTTCATTAATCCAATGGGAGAGTGTTGCAACAACAAGTTGCTCCAAGACTCTCAAGAGAAAATGGGATGGAATGCTAGATGGCAAGAGCAAGAGAGTGGGGCGAAATTTCAGTAGCATAACCTTAGCTCAAATAATGGTGAATGAATGAGGAGGTGAGGGGATGTATTTATAGCTCAAGGAGGCAAAACGACCCCTCTTGGATGCATGCCAAGTGTTGCATCTCAGTCATTTGGTGGAATCCCAAGGAGAGGGGCACACCTCTTCTAGGGTTTTGGCATGGATGAGAACGTGGATGAGTGATGTGGAGTGTGGGGACATGTAATGGGTGAGGTGGAGGGATAGGAAGGGCGCATCACTCATGGGAGGGGGCCACCTATCAATTAAATTGGGTTTTCAAAGGTTTCCATGTGAGGGGGGCGTGAGGAAATGGGTGAGTGGATAGGTGAGGGCGTGTATAAAGGTTGTAATGTGGGTTGGGTAGGCTAGGGATGACCCCTCTTGCTCTTTTCCATCATTACATAACCCCATTAACTCAAAAATTACAAAAAATGAGATTTTGGCAATGTCATACTTAGCAATTAAAATTGTTGTTTTAACTGACTCTGACGTCGGGTGGACAAACACCTAGTACAAGTTGTCCAACTAAGCTGAAACTTGGTCCAATGGTGTAGGGGGTGCCTTTCCATTTTATTTAAGCACAAATACCCCTATCAAAAACCCAAAGGCCTAGTTTTTACAATAATTGCTCAAAAATAATTAATTAATTAAATAATTAAAATCCCAACCTTAGGAAAATTAATTAAATTTAATTAATTAAAAAAAACCTATCAAGACTTGACGAAATTCCGTGAAACTTTCTAAGATGTCTTACATGGTCATTTACATCATTCCTAAACAATAGCTACCGAAGGATGAGACCATTAGAACGTCGTTCACCACTTTGGAGGAATTATTGCAGGTGTGAGGGAAAAACTCAAGGGAAATTAATAAGGCTGAAAAGCCCAATTAATAACCTGAGGATAAAAAACCCTCGGTGAAAAGAACTCTCCCAATGAAAATATCCAAAGGTACCTGACCTAACTATGATCCATGCAAACCTATTACATTATTAACCCACGCAGGGGTGCGGAAATTCCGTTTACAAAAATTTGTGCTGGAGGCATAAATTGCCCAGTAGAACCAAACTATCTTCGACATATTTGCATCTGATGATGCTTATCTTCATGGCACATGGAGTTGACCCCCTAGTTGAATAAGCGGTTGACAGTCCCCAAGTTTGAGCAAATGTTACCCCTCATATTTACATGAGTGGTAAATTGTGATTTTCATCACTTGACAGGTTATGCAAAGGTAACTTACAGGGATGATGGTGGACTAGAGATACAGATTTTTATTTTTGCTTGAGGATGGTTGAGCATAGTGATGATTGTGTTCCTACTTGATGGACTATGTGGTTGATTGTCTTGGTCCATGTTGCTTTTTCATGGTGATGTACTCCTTGAGGTTTGGATTGATAGAGATGGTGATGATGCTCCTAGGTGTTATGTTATGATGTTAGTTATTTTCATGCCATTGGATCAGCTTGATGTCGGTGCTAGCTCCTAGCATGTTTGTATAGATTGATGAGATATGGCTATTGAGGAATAGCACTCTAGTGTTTTACTTGTCTATTTTACTCTTATGATGGTGCTTAATGAAATAGACAATGGATTTCATGGAGCACCCACCTCCTTCCCACATAAACTTGCAAGCATGCTACGTGGATCTTGTAGAGGAGCGCCCTAACTTGTGGGGTGTGTATTCTACTCTTACAGCAATATCTGATGAGATAGACAACAGATTTTGTAGATCACTCATCTCCTTGCCATGTTTTGGAGCACCCTAGGGTTTGGTGAAGGTATGATGAAATATGAGTTTGTGAAGGAGTGCCCAAGTAATTTTGATGTCTCTCATGTTTCTACAATGATGTTTGATGCAATAGACACTTAAACTCCAAGAGTGGTCACCCTTTTTGTATTTCATGCATACTACTTGGTGTTTTGATGGAGCAACCTAGGGTTTCAGGCTAGAATGAGCATGGTTGATGGCATCTTGCTTCTTGGTGAAGGCGCCCAAAGGTTTTATGTGTTTAACATGGTCTTGTGATGATATTTGATAGAATAGACACTTGTTCTTGTAGAGAACCCTACTCTATCAAGGATTTTCAACACTTGGCATAGCACTCGGGTTATTTTCAGCTATTGGAGGAGGATTGAATATGTGGCATCTTAGGTGAGAGTGTCCCAGGGTTTCTAGTGTCTATCTTTACCACATGATGCTTATTGATCGAATAGACACTTACTCTAGTGGAGCGCTCCACTTCTTTATGGTACTTTAGACTTGCATGGCATATATGGATGGGCCAACCCACTCCTTATAGCACAGATGACTCCATTGCTAGAGCGCTTGGCTTCTTGGTTCTATTTTGATATTGGTTCTATCTCATGGAGTGCTCCATTGCTTGCACACATGTGGAGGCATTTCTCATGGATTGAGGTCATTGGATAATGGTTGTTGCACACATGTGGAGGTTGATGGGTTTTTGATGACTTGGCACTTGATCTATGGTAATCAACCTCCTATATTGAGATCCACTCCATCTACCTTGATCTATGAGTGGTTGCTACACTTTGGACCCACACATGCCACTTGGAGGGCTTTCATTGCACATCTATTGAGGGTTGTTATAACATTCATGGTCCACTTCACTTGAGCGCTCCACTCTTTGAGGTATCTATTACCCTTATCTCTATGATGATGATGATGAGCGCTCCTTCCATTAAGGCCTCATTCACACATATCTATGCCATTTTGATGAGGAGGTCGCTTACACATGTTTCTATGCCATTTGTTGAGGATGTCCACTTGATGAGGTCATTTTCCACACTTCTCCATGCCATTTGTTGAGGATCAACTTGACTTGTCCACACATGGAGTATCCATTTGATCTTCTACTATTACTTCTACCTTGGGATGATAGCACTTCATGGAGCAACTTGGTCCTAGATGCCACAGGTGTGGACAAGGTGTATTTGCACATCTATTCTTGGATTGACTTGTCCACATATGGACGATGTTATTATACACGCCCTACTCACTTCATGCTAGATTCACATGTGGGACACATTATCTTGAAGCCTATGTGGATAGACATCTCTTGCTATTTTTGGAGACTAACATGGTCAGTCCCTCAATCAAAGAAGGCACCCAACTACTTGGTTCTATTTTTGGATGATTGTTGTAGCTAATTTTAGTACTCTATTGTTGTTGACTTGGTTATTGGAGTTAGTTAGATAAGAGCTTCATTGAGAATTATTTTCCTAGAATATTTTATTGTAAGTTACCTCTTAGAGGAAGTTGTGCATCTCAACAAACTATTTTCTACTTTTAGTAAGAAGCTTTTGAGGAGTTTAGAGATGACTATTTTATTGTTATTCCTTGGAGAGAATAATGATATAGGAAAACAATTCATTGTTTATTGTAAGAAGGAGATAGTGTTGAAACCTATATAAGGGTTTACTCTCTCCATTTGTAATTGGGATTTGGTGAATGAAAGAACTTGTGACTAGAAAGGCTCCAATCTTTTGGAATAAAGGTGTGTTATATTTTGTCTAAGTTATGCTATATTGTATGTACAACTTCATTTTCCCAATTCATTTGTATTGATTACCTTCAAGATGAAAACATTAGGCATATGACATCACTTGATTCAGTGCCTTTGTCGATAATCTTTGGTAGGGGCCACCCTAAAGTGTTGCCATGAGTAGTGGATCTTAGATAGACCCTCACCACCATCAAACTTGTGAGTCTGGTAACCAAATTAGGGCTACTGTAGGCCATGTCACCTTGGTTTCTTATAACCCCTAATTATTCATAAAATGCCCTTTGAAGTTGCATGCATGACCCCGTAGTCCAAACATGATAAGGCATTGATCTTCCCTTTCATTCATCACCCCCAAAACTACAAAACCATAAAAACATTTTTCCTTTTTGTTTTATGTTGCTAAGCTCTCTCTTGCTCCCATTACTGTAATGATCCCAAGCCAAAATTTTCGCTTGGAATCACTAACTACCACTGATTTGTTGATGTGCAGGTGTTTATTGAGTTATCCAGTTATTAAGTGCATTCATACAAGATTCATCCAACACATACAAGATTCATCCAACACATGAAGATCACAATACATTCAAGATATAGAAGCACAAGCAAAGATCTGACCTTTATTATGAGCAATATGAAACCAATACAATAGATAGCCGATCTGGAACAATCCTCAGATGGTCGGAAAGACAATAGATATGAGCTGCTACAAAATGCTCTGCCGATACAAAATAAGCCTCCAAAGGCTAAATAAGAAATGAAGACCAATATAACAAGATCTGAACACTAGACCCACCAGCTGAAGAATGCCACGCTCCAATAGAAGGTTGAATCCTTCAATAACTCGGCCCTGCTTGAAAGAAGACTCTAAACGCGTCCAAACTCGGACGTATGATAGATCAAGATGGTGGGATCTCCCTCCTGAAAGCTCAAGCCGAACTGCCAATGCCAACCCCTTCAAATACTGAATCTGCTAAGGGAGTTGCACCCTCCTGAATAGCTGAAACCCTAGGCAACTCGTCCCTGAAGAAGGAAGCCTCCAAATGATGTGAAACTCTCCAAGAATATAGATCGGGCTATGGGAACCCCGTGGGAGAAGTTTCAGATCCAGATCTTGAGTAGATCTCTCTAGATCTGAGAAATACTGAGTAATGGGACGTCCTCCTAGCCTCCAAGTCGTCCCAAACTGTAGCTAAAGAAATAGTGATGATAACTCTTCGAAAAAGCCCTCAAAATGATGGTGGTGCCTGCAAGTAAAACCCAAGTGATAGAATGCCCAACGCTCCTCCTGAATAGCTGGATCGAACTCTTCTCTAGTGGATGGTGCGCCCTTGCTGGAAACTCACAAACAGTACGGCCCTATTGCTTCCCTGAATCTGTTGGTGGATGGATGATGATGGTAGAATGGTGTGGAGGAGTCTTTCATAACCGAGACCAAGTTGTGGAACAAGGTGAGTGGATGTTTCACCACTGAGTTGCTCACAAGGGTTTGCATCAGCAAAACCCCCAAACTGTATGCTCAAGGCAATAACAAGTAAATACCAAAATCCAGAATGCCCAAGAAGTGCGCCCTAGCCTTCTCTTTATACTTTTTCCTCTAATTTCCTATTGAGTTAACTTAACTCCTAGAGTTAACCCTAACTCCGATTCTAGCTCTTCTATTTCTCTGTTGAGTTATCTCTTAATGCCTTTTTCACCTTTTTATCAAGTCAACTTAAGAATATAACCTTTAACTTGTTGACCTTTCCCCTCAGTGTGAGACTATGGCCTAGTGGGGACACCTAGACCACTAAGTCTTCCAAACCTCTTCTTCAAGAGGTGGGGGACATTACAATTACATACTACACACATTGAGCTTGGTCAACTATAGGGAAACCCCCATAGGCTAGGATCATCCAATTTTACCTAGTCTAAAGTGAGAAAGGCAAGGCTACTGAGGTGACAATGGGTGGTAGCTTGCCTAAGTTGCCCTTAGGGTCTCACACTTGTGATTAGGACTTTTACGCTAAGTGAGAACCCAGGAGGTAACAAAGACCAAGCACTTTGCCTTGTCGATCAACAATCATCATTTTTCCCAAGAAGAATGGAAGTTGAAGAAAGTGCATTGACTACCATGAGTTGAACAAGATCACGTTAAGAACCTTTACCCATTGCTACAGATTGATGACCTATTAGATCATCTACAACAACCAAAGTACTTCACCAAGTTGGACTTCAAGTCCAGATACCACCAAGTGTGGATGAAAGAAGAAGACACTTGGAAGACTACTATCAAAACACGACAAGGTCTCTATGGATAGCTAGTTATGCTTTTTGGTTTATGTAATACACCAACCACTTTTTATGAATCTAATGAATGATATACTTTGTTCATTTATCGATTCTTTTGTAATTGTATATCTAGATGACATCTTAATCTTCATTGCCATGTAGGAAGAGTATGTTTCTCATTCAAAGCAAGTACTAGAGGAACTGAAAAAACACCAATTGTTGGCAGACCTCAAAAACTGCAAGTCTTCTAGATCGTCCTTGGTGTACCTTAGACATGTGATCAGTGGAGATGACTTGAAGATTAATCTAGCAAAGATTGAGGCCATTAGCAAAAGGCCCACACCAACCACTACGACAAAGGTCAGTAGCTTTGTCGTGGAAACATGATACATGAGGAAATTCATTGCATCATTTTCTACAATTGCCACTACACTTAGTCACAACAAATGGGCAAAATTTTCATTGGGGAAATCAACCACAAAGGTCTTTCGAAGAATTCAAAGCGAAGATTAGCGAGGCATCAATTTTGGCAATACCTAATTTGCAGCAACCATTCAAAATTAAGACTGATGAGTGGGTATGCCATGGGCACTATCCTTATGCAAGGAGGAAGATCCATCTGCAATCACTCTGAATTGTTTCACAATGTTGTTTTGAAATATCCCACATACGATCTAGAGCTCTATGTGTTAATGCAAGCTGTGAAGAAATGGAAAAACTACCTACTAGGTAAGGAGACTATGATCCATAGTGACCACCAACCTCTTCAATATTTGCAAAGTCAAACCAAATTGTAGTAGGCAAGGCTTAGAAATGGATGGGAATCCTGCAGCAGTTCCATCTTCAATCAAGTATAAGAAGGGCACGACTAACAAGGTAGCATATATGCTATCCAGACCACCCATGAAGAAGAACTTGGCTATGGGCATGATAATGGAACTTGAACCGTTCACTCGTGAAGTTGATGAGGAATAGAAGTTGAGTCATGTTGATTTCAAAGAGGTATATCAACAGTCAAAGAATAAAACAGCAACTTATCTCGAAGAGAAAAAATACAATCTCCAAGACGAACTACTGTACAAGTTGGGCACGCTTTGCATCCCACAGAATGGAAGCATTCAACTCGTGTGAGAATCTCATACTTCTAGAATTGTCCGACAATTTGGCATTGGAAAAACATTAGCAAATTTAAAGATGTATTTCTATTGGCCAAAGATGCAAGAGAGGGTTCCTAAGTTCATAGGTAGTCGTGTGATGTGTAGTACTAGTAAACCTAGAAATATGAAGCTTGGACTTTATATTTCTCTATCTCAATGGACTTCGTTGATGAAGTGCCAATGACAGGGCGAGAACATGATGACTTATTTGTAGTCATGGACATATCAAACAAAACGTCTGGGCTTATTCCGTGCAAGAAGACCATTAAAGGTCAGGAAGCACCCAAATTACTCTTCACATATGTATGGGTACATCTTGGACTACCTTCATCGATTGTATCTAATCGAGATTCCAAAATTTTTGGCACATTTTGGACAATGATGTGTGAAAGAATGGATACAACACTAAAGCACTCTACAACTTTCCATCCCCCAACAAATGGGTAGACAAAAGTGGTGAACAAAATTGTGGTGCAACAATTAAGAAGCTACAATCAGAAGCAGCTAAAGACTTTGAATGAGCAATTGGTTTATATATAGCATGCTTATAACAAGGTACTACATTTTTCCACTCAAAAATCTCCTTTTGAAGATTGTTTCAGCTATTTGCCACTGTAACCTTCTAAGGTTGTTTAAGGGAAACACAAGGAAAAAGCGCTAGAGATGCAAAAGGAGGCAAGAAGAGCAAGCAGGTTCATTAACAGAGTTAAGCAAAGTCATTAGCAAGGGCAAGAGCAATTAGAATAAAGTTAGGATAGTTATAAGCTTTGCCATGACCAACATTGGACAAACCATAAATCCCAAGTTAAAGACTGTAGTATCTTGGTAAGGAAAGATTGCAAGGAGCAACCAAGATGCTGAAGCCAATGAGGTATGGACCTTTTGACATTGTTGAACAAGTTGGCCACAACGCCTTTCAACTAAGTCTACGATCTTATATGTAAATGTTTTCAATAGTGAATGTGGAAAATCTACACCTCTTTGAACCATCCATGTTGGACGAGGAGGAAGGGAAAGTACTTTCTGTTAGAATTTAGAAGATTGTGCACGTTTTACCATTGACGATACCCTCGTCACCCAACCATAGGCCGAAGCCACCCTCCGAGCACCTTGACCTTGACGGAGAAGAGAATACTGGTAGCAATCCAATAGCCAAGAGAGGCTAATGCACCAAGCAAGAATAGAAACCAAGTTGATCAGATATTCCCACCCAGAAGCTGGCGCACACTTCCCCAGAAACTTGCACACAAAACTGCCACTGCACCTGCACAGATCTAGCTCTCTTTACAACTGCTGAGATGTGAATAAGAGAATTGGCGCCCTGTATTTATAGTAGTCTAGGCAGGTTTACTGGGGCCGACTTCTCCTTCTGGGTACTAATAAATTCATATTAAATATATTTATGCAGTCGACAACTTGTCTAGGGTTTCCTTCACTTCTTTGCTTCCTTCCGGAATATTCTAATCTCGTCATAGGTCATAATAGAGG
>CBVK0100581149.1:0-11686 GCA_900067695.1 Picea abies | reverse complement strand
GGGGTATAAACACGGTTGAACGCAAGGACCTTTGAATCAGGAAGATAATCAGGCTCCACAACCAACAATATCACTTCCATAACCTCACCTTCCATCTATTTCCTCCCTAGGGTCACCCGAGATTCCCGCCTTGTGTAGGATTTATCCTTCACTAAAGAGAGTGGAGAGTTTATCTAAGGTGATAGTGGGTAGACTCTCCCACAATTATCTCCATCTTGTGGATTGAATCGGGCTTTTCCCAACCTACAGTTTGCACAATAACAATGATAAGATAGGAGAAGAGGGAATCGATACAACAACAATGTTGTCGTACAACAATTGTTGTTCCCTTATTTCTTCAAAAAATCAATACTTCTATTTCCACAGGTTATACTTCTATGTTCTTTAGTGTTTTGTTTATTGTACAGTTTGACCTATAGGGGTATCAATTCCATAACATCCCCTTCCATCTATTTCCCCCCTAGGGTCACCCGATATTCCCCCCTTGTGTAGGATTTATCCTTCACTAAAGAGAGTGGAGGGTTTATCTAAGGTGACAGTGGGTAGACTCTCCCACAGTTATCTCCATCTTGTGGATTGGATCGATATTTTCCCAACCTACAGTTTGCATGATAAAATTGATAAGACAAGAGAAGAGGGAATCGATACAGCAACAATGTTGTCGTACAACAATTGTTGTTTCCTTATTTCTTCAAAAAATCCATACTTCTATTTCCACAGGTTATACTTCTATGTTCTTTAGTGTTTTTTTTATTATACATTTTGAACTATAGGGGTATCACTTCCATAACATCACCTTCCATCTATTTCCCCCCTAGGGTCACCCAAGATTCCCCCTTTGTGTAGGATTTATCCTTCACTAAAGAGAATGGAGGGTTTATCTAAGGTGACAGTGGGTAGACTCTCCCACGGTTATCTCCATCTTGTGGATTGGATCGGGCTTTGCCCAACCTACAATTTGTGTGATAACAATGATAAGACAAGAGAAGAGGGAATTGATACAACAACAATGTTGTCGTACAACAATTGTTGTTTCCTTATTTCTTCAAAAAATCCATACTTCTATTTCCGCAGGTTATAATTCTATGTTTTGTAGTGTTTTGTTTATTGTATAGTTACTAAGTTACAAAAAACTATGGAGGTACCTTATAATCTTTGATCATTAGAATGATAAGCTTATTTCAATGGAAAAATCACTACACATGTGTGTTATTCATTTATTTTTTTTGTTGTTCATTTTTCAATTATATGTGTCATTGTTGCATATTCAAAAATATTCATTTCTATGATTAAATAAGTTCAGATCTTATTTATTTAATTAAGAGAAACACAAGACAACAATCATCTAAAACTTTTGGAAAATTCATAGAACTTTCGTGTTTACAAATCATTTCCTTGATGAGAGCTAGTGTTTTCATGAAACAGAGTTAGATAAACTTAAAATTACATCTTGAACTTGAAATGATGACAAGGGTGGATCATTAAATTTTTTTTTTAAGTCTTTCTTTTCATTATCATAACAAAACTACTAGCTACCTAGATTTCATCCTTTCCCTACCTTATGGTGCCTCGAAGGTTTTCACCAAAAGGATATTTATTCTACTTTTTATTGTATAGATCAAGTCTTGCTAGGAGTCCTAGTTTTCAAGGCAAAATCTGTCCTTTTCACATAAAGGATATTTATTCTATTTTTTCTTATGGTGCCTCATAGGTTTTCACCAAAAGGATATTTATTCTATTTTTTATTGTACAGATCAAGTCTTGCTAGGAGTCCCGATTTTCAAGGATATTTGTTCTATTTTTATTGTACAGATCAAGTCTTGCTAGGAGTCCTAGTTTTCAAGGCAAAATCTGTCCTTTGATTCCTCAAAAGAAGTTTTCACCATAATACTTTGCTTTCAATTATAGTAGTGACATGTTGCTCTTGAAATGTGGAAATGAACTCATATTTTATCAATGGATTTTTGTATAGCTTGAGCCTATGTCCATTAACTAAAAGAGGAATCCGGTCTTCATATATTTGTATTTTTACAAATCGATTGTCATAACATCTGTTAACTTGATATGGTCCCAACCATTTCATCTTCAACTTGCCTTTGAAGTTTTTATACTATGAATCGTACAGAAGGCCCAATCTCCTTTGAACTTCTTTGTCTTTATAAACTTGTCATGCCACTTAACTCTATTGCTAGATGATTTATGTGTGAAACACAACCTACTGCCTAATTTCATGTAGTGCATTGAATTAGTCTATACTTTTCTTCTGTGCAGTGGAGAGGTAAAGACCCAATTCCAACATTGTCCTCGATGTCTTTATCTCAAACTCAATAGGAAGCACAACAATTTTTCCATAAACTAATTTATAAGGCATGAACCTTGTTGTTGTCTTCCATGTTGTGTTGTATTCCCATACTTACATTGTTAACATGTTTTCCTAGTCCTTTCTATGTTGCTTCACTATCTTGGTCAGGAAGTTTTCTAGCTCTTTGATTTTTACCTCCACTTGGCCATTTACTTGTGGATGATAGGTAGTGCACTTCCTATGATGAACTTTATATAAATGGGGCTTTATATGATATTAGACAAAGAAATGTTTTGGTAGCTTTATAATGATATCAAAAAAAAATATATGTGTTTCCTTCAGTAGGTCATAAAGACCGCAAATCCTAAATTGTTAAAGACACTTTTACAACTAGCAAGACCAAGAACAGTTGATGCATATACCTTTTTGATTGAAAAAACTACTTAATTTTGCTTGGTTTAACTCTGCTTCTAAAAATCCAACATGAGAATAAACATGAAAGGAGCCTTTACAACCATAAGAACAAGTACAAATAATTTAACAGGTCACCTGACTAATTTTTTGGAGTATAGGTATAAAACTTTTCACTTTTCAATGTGATTGATGATGAGAAACTTAAATCTTTTATACCTATTTTTCTCTGTACTTATGTGCATAACAAAAAGTTGATTTTTCCGAATCTGACTATTGTCCACCTATATATTAATTTGATAGGTTTGTATAAGTTTGATATTTCTTCAATTCAAAAAAATTGACTTTCCCATAGACAATAACCTAAAGATGACAGACCAGAGAAAAGTACAAAATAATGGATACTGGAAATTATGAAAATTAGAACACAACCTCCTGCTATGTGCATGAAAAAACACTATGGCTCTAGTAACTAACTTTAACAAACATCTGTGTTTATGCTAGAGGTTAGGGAAAGAAAAATCAAGCTCTATACAGTTAATTGGTTAATATTTGAATACAATTTCATGAAAAAATTCTCGAAACATAGTATGAAGGCATGCATTGTATTGCTTGTTGGATCCAGTAGCTACAAGAATTCATCACTCTATCCATTGGTCACCATAAATTGTGACCAGAGAAAGAACTCATTAGTCAGTTGTTTTCTTAGTATATTTCAGATGAGTAACAACATTCCTGAGTCATGTTACATAAGGAGCGCATTGCATTGCATTGTTGGCTACATCAAGCAGCTGCAGGTACTCATCAGCTCCCTCAATAAGGCACTGCAATTCAACACCGTGCATTTAAAACTTGCTTGGTGTACTTTTTAAAAGAAACAATGTACTTCAAAACAGAAAAAACTTGATTTCTTTCAAATTCAAAGATGAAGTCCATGATTGGAATTAACCTTGTCAGCCTCAGCTAATCTCTGGCTTCTTCGAGCCTTTGTCTCATATGAAATATATGTAGATTGAACTACCATGTCGTACAACTGGAAAAGCCACAAATAGTCTTAGAGCACAATTTTAATTGGCATTTTCAAGATGTCCCAACTTGTTGTAAATGAAGAATTTGACATAAAACATATTCTACACAAACAATCAAAGTCCAGGACAGATTTCTGTAAAATACACAAGGAATTTTGAAGGAAAGAGATTTTTTTGGTTGCAATTTTTGTGTGAAATTGTTCCATACTTTAACAGACTAGCTGAGTGACTAATTCCTTGTCTTTCATCTAGAGATTGGAAGTTGAAAACATTATTTCTGAATAGTCTTATTAAAAATGAAACAAATACAAAACACAAGATTTTGCAAAGTGAAATGCTGAAGATTCAATGATTTATTAATATATTTATGAATCATTAATAATAGAAATAATTGCATATGCAAAAGTAGAATAAAAAATCATGTAATGGTGCACTATAACTCCACCTGAAAATCATGTTATGGTGCACTTTCACTCAACATGAAAGGTTGATTTGTTGAATTGACCAAAACACGGGAGGAAATATACAAGAAAAATATATAAATCTAGAGACCATAAAAGTTTGAATTCAATATGAAGAATCTCGTACATAAGGCTACCATAAATGTCTAAATAGCTACCATAAAGAATCCCATATGGGTAGCTAAATAGATATTATAAATTGCCACAATTTTAGTCAACAACGAGAATGAGCACTTTGTACATAACATTCTCAGAAAGGATATTTAAACTCTTAAAGACCTTACCCCAATTTAGCATACTAATGGAAGTGATGCTTGTAGTTGTAGCCTAAACACTACACAATACTAATAGCATTGTCCAGGATGTCATCCAGCCCTTACTTCAACATGAAATTTAACAGATAATGACAGATATACTTAAAAAATTGTAGAGACTGGACTTGAAATGTGCCACAAGCCATGTGCTAATCTCTACCTCACATACCTTCTTACAACCAGTCACCTTAACAATATTAGCAACACGCTCACTTCACATTGGATGGTGCAAAAGTCTTCTGTCAAAGTGTTTCACACGATGTGAGCCACAACCATCAACATAAAAATGTTTGGTTTGTGTGGCCTCTCACAAAGCAGGGAATTGCAGTCAAAATAAGGACTACTAAAATGAGGTTCCTACATATCACCTGCACCTTTTGTCATCAACCAGAACCACTATGCATCAACGAATCCATGGGGCCAAAGTTCAAACAATTAGTGGAATGGGTGAGTAATTTACACAAGCTTGTATGTTAAGTTTGAACATATGCTTAGAAGGGATTTTACATTTCAAAAGATCCAACGTGTTTTCATGCAGATTTGCATATTTGTTGCATGGAATCCTACTTTTAATTTGAAAGAATAGAAACAACTTTTTTTTAGTCCAAATGTTCCTTCCTGTTAGCACACTTTTTGACTCTTAAATCGTATTTGCAATGAAGTAAAATCAGTGGTAAAAAAGTGGCTAATTGTAGGAGAAAATGCCCCAGATGTCACAAACAAGTCTCCTCTCTGTTTGGGTTGGTGCATGCCAACCACAAAGGGGTGTCCCTAAGTTCTTACTGCTGTCCTAAACTTCGAAAATATGCAATATAAAACTAGAAAACAACATAAATAAAGAGTACCTTTGGCTAGCAGTTAAGCTAGCCAAAGGTACTCTTTGACCAACTAACGACAACTGCTTACTCACTTGACTTTGACCAAACAACTCCAACTTGTTGTTGGTTATCGCTTGCTGGTCCGAGATAGGATATGTACTCCACCCATCGCCGCCATACTACGATAGAAATAAAGGAAGGTGCATTAACCAAACAACTTCTCCATGCATGAGTGCAACAAAAACACAATCTGTTTAGTTGGAGGTGTCCCCTGAACTATAGTGGAGCAGTTATATCAATGTGTCCATGTAGTTTCAAAAGAAAGAAAACTTCTATCTAATTAGTGCAACTCTTAGAAATGAGAAGAAATTAGATTTATCAATGTCATTGCTTAGAGAACCCGAAAGAGAAGACCTCGTTTGGAAACCTAACCAACAGGAGCTCATACAAGCCAAATCTACTACAACCTTGACCTACAAATTTTCTTTAACATTAGTGCACTAGTTTTCTAATTAGCAGTAGTGAAGAAATAGAAGCTGTGAATAAAGCCAAGGTACAAACGTGTGAGATTCACATCTCTACGTTTCACTTTGCCCATTGTGTAAGTAATCTGAATATGCAATATCTTAGAGGGCATATGGAAACATCCTAATAATTGTAGTTAGGGCTAGTAGTACCTACTTGGAATCTACTAATAGCCTATATCTCTATAGCCTTACCTTAGGGCAAGAAAGAAAGATTGAAGCTCTCATTCTAGGATGGATGTAAGGCACCATAAAAACCATAGGGAAGAGGCTAATACTAAGTCTCTATTACTAATAGATCGATAGGGAAGACGAGTGGTAATCCCCCACCACATTATCCCGCTAATCCCCATATGGGACTTAGATAAGAAAAAAACTTGTTAGATCGGCAAGGACTCCTAGCTGGGAGGACTACCTATATGATAAGAAATATCTCTTCTTTGTAGTTTAGCCTGAGCTCACACTATAGCTAGCTTTAGCTCACACTATCATCAAGGAGAAGCCTTCACCATTAACTATCATCACTAATCAAACTATGGAACTAAGTGTAGTTGTTTGTTGCAATGGAGTAGTAGTTCAATCTTAGTTAATATTAGCAGTAGTTAAGGAGTTGTTAGTAGTTCAACAACTATAGTTCAACTTCATTCCAACTAGTTCTAATTAGTGCAACTCTCTCAAAATGAGAAGAAATTCTATTTCGAAAGGTCATTGCTCAGAGAACCCATATCACACACCCGAGTCACCTTCAACACACACCCGAGAAACTAGGCCTACTTAGGCAGTCTGTAGTCTATAGTGCATGTTTCCTAAGACTTTTGAGACTCGCATCTATACGTTGAACTTTTCGCATCTATACGTCCTCGCCCTCCTTATGTCAGGCGACCCCTCTGTCCTTGCCATTGTGATGTTCTGTGAAATCCATCTCTAATAAATCACAATACATCTGCTAAGTGAGTAGTCTGTAGAGTAAGTCTCTCTATTAGAGTTGTAGAGGCCCATGCACTCCACCTTAGAGTGAAATAATTGTCCATATAGTTAGTTCTAATTAGTGCAACTTGTAGTTCTACCAGTAGTAGCTAAACACGTGGTGAAGGCCTATTTCGACTTGATATGGGGTGTTTCCTATTTGACCTGGGACTATGGAGGCTCCTCCTAGACCTATTGAAAAACTATGTTATCCTATATATGCCTCCTATCTTAGAAGGAAAGAGGCACTTAACTGAGCGAAAGAAAAGAGGTACTACTTGTCCTAAGGTAACTAGCCTTCTCTAGTCTCCATTCTTTGAAAAAGAGAAAGCTGTGAAAGCTATTGTCTTAAGATTACTGTGTAAGAACTACTAGTTGTTTCCACTCTACTACTTGCTTTAGTACAACTACTAGCCTTAGAGTAAGTCCCATGTTCTCTAACCTCCAACCTACACACCCTACATAGGAAGGTGGAGAAGGCCACGATCGTTCACTCGTTCACCCGCCCGTTCATGCGTTCACCTTCACAACGTGCCACATCCACCGGTATGGGACGACAAGAAGCTACGACACAAAAGAAGCTACAACACCGGTAAGGGGACAACCCACTCTTATCCCGATAAGAAAAGGGCACTCCTCACATAGCCAGTCATAGCCTTGGTTACAACCTCACAACTAGACAAATAAAATAAGATAATAAAGATGAAGAAGTGTTAGTCCTATAAAAGAAAATAATAGAAAAAAAAATAATTCCTTAGATCTCGGCAAGTCAGGAGTCTCCATTGGAATATGTAATATGAAATTAGCACGATGAAACAGAATGATTAATTTACTCATTTGGCTCAGGTTAGGTGCAGACACTATTTTTGCTTGGAATAGAATTCAAAAAATCTTCTTTGTTAATGTTTTAATTTAGCTAAACCTCGCTTTTAGGGGGGACGAGGCATATTTTCTTATTCCATCGGGCAATTCAAGTGGATTTTATTATTACTCAATTATACCCTTTCAGGAAGTTTCCCTATGATTCCAGGTGTCACTGATACCTGGGTGTCAATTCCGGTACTAGATGCCAGGTTTCTTTGTTGTATACAACTAAGACTCGCTCTACTATAAGGGGAACTGCTTGTCCTTGCTATATACAGCTGAGACTCGCATATATATCTACATCACCCATTTAAAAACAACCAGTGGAATCCATGTTGGTTCAGGGGAATATTTCCAAAACCTTATTGGCGTTTTTGTCTTCTTTGTCACAACCTAATTTGGATGGGTTCGATGAATCATATGCTATTGGGGAAAGAAAATGGAGATTCTTCTTACTCAACTATACCTTTTCATAATATTTCTCTCTGATAGCCAGGATTCCTTAGAAACCCAGACCAGACATGTAGACCATCACCTTGTTGAAATAATGTAATTGTGAAGAGCATTCTTATTATTATTGTTATTTTATTATTAGGATTAATCCCCATTGTGGATTAATCATGTCAGTAATTGTATAAGGACCAAATCCCCTTTTGCGGATTGGTCATCGGACAATTATAAAGGGCAAAATAAGAAGTCAGCCCCATCAGTTAATTAAGAGACCCAAAAATATAATAAAGGTGGGTTTACCCACCTAGATTGAGAAGTCGGCCCTGCCAGTGAAGAGACACTTCACGCGTGCCAGAACTTGTATAAATACAGGAGGCTAGCGCCTCATTTGAACACAACTCACTTGCTCAGTTTGAGAGATAAGTTCTGATTTGTTACCGACAAAGGAGAGAGGGAGAAGAGTGGCGCATATTTTGGAGAGGACTTTCTGTTTTTGGAGAGGACTTTCTGTATTGGTTTGAGTTATCTCTTGACATTGTATTGGCAATTTATGATAAGGAAGTTTTTGTTGGGTTTTCTTCCCCTAGAGGATTCACAGGATAAATGTTGTGTCTCTTGTGAATGTGTATTTCTCAATGATCTTGTTCTTATGTTGCTCTTATCTATTGAAATTCAAAGAACTATAATAATGGCATAAACATTAACACACCTCAGGGAGAAGGGACTATAGCAGCTGTTACTCTTAAGGTTACCATGTGTCTAGGAAGTTCGTGAGTGAGGTGAGTAAGTAAGATAGAAAATCCCACTCCCATGTTTGTGTGTTGTAGAAAATCCTCCCATGTTCATTTGTTTGGTTGGGACATATTCCCAAAACCTCCTCCCCTTCATACCTTAGATTTTGTGCGATGGCGGCCCTCGTACCTCGATTGAGCAGGTTCATACCTCACCCCCTCTGGGTCCTTATTTCACATTTTTCCTTAGTCACAACATATTTTTGAGGAGTTTGAGGAGTTCCACACAACATATATCGAGGAAGATAACTGGATGTTTTTTATTATTGGAGCATGCCATTTCTGGAAGTTTCTCTAAAAACCCAGACATACATGTAGACCAAACCTATCAGAGAGAAGGGACTAGAGATCTTCAGGTTCCCACGTGCCCAGTTAAGTTCGTGAGTGAGGTTAGGTAAGAAGGGTGTTCATTCCCAAGAGCCCCAAGCCATGTTGTCATTGTTTGTTTTTTGTATGGGACCAGCTTTCAAAACCTTCTCATTTGGATTTTTTGTTGTAACAACCTCATTACCCCATCCCGACAAAGTGAGTTAGGTATGAATACTTATTGGAATCTGAGGCTTATTCTTATGTTGTTGGCCGAGCGGAGGTTCGTATGTAGTTCCCAGTGTGAGGTGACCAATGAACCTAACAACTTGCATATCCACGTGTCACATCTATACAATTCACTTGTCCATTCAAAAGAAATTAGTCTCCCTTCCTTCCTTTCTCCCTGAGTTCTAGTGAAGAAGCTTCTTGTTGTTGTGTCCATTCTTTGAAAAGAGAAGAAGAAAGAAATAGGCCTGACTAATAAGAGAGGCAAGCAAAGAAGAGGTTGTATCCTCTCTTGACCTGCAGACCTCATAGCAGTCGGACCTACTACTATGTATAACCTATTATTATATGATATCGCCATGGAGACATTGAACTTGTCTGAACTCCATATGTCCAGTGTAATGCTAGTTTTCTATGTCAATTCCATCCAAAAAAGAAAAGAATCACTTTGGTAGGTGTGATACTTATACCCATTCCCTAAATAAATCAACTAGTTGAACCCATTTTCTTATTTGGTTGACAAGAATATGACAACTTCGTCTAATTTGAGGTTTTAGGTATCACCCACCAATACCCAGGTTCCGTCTACCCCCATCCATGTTTACGATAGATGTTTACCCGTGGTTTCAATACAGGACAGTTACCTGAATGAGAGCCCCTATGGTTCTCCAGATTCGATATAAAGTAATATTAAAGTATGTGCATGCCTAGCATGTTAGGCAAGGAAAGTAAATCCAGTGGATTCAATTCCTATTATTATAGTAGTGTCCAATGGGGAATCAACAAGGAAGGGGAAAGAATCCAAATAATAGGCCATATTGTGAAATATCTCCATGGAACCTCAACAACAAATAGGGAGTGTATTATACCTAACCTTGAGACCTACCATAGATATTGATTCCTTGCCCTTGTAAGGACAAGAACTAGGAGACATGTAAAGGTGACCTACCCCTATGATTGATGACAACAGGCAGGATGGATTCATTACTCACCTTCTCCAAGGTTGAACTTTCCGATCAATACAGAATAATGCAATACATTACTTATGATGCACTTGTTTAGGGTCATACCAGGAGCATTCATAGCAAATTTCCATTACTGGCAACCACTAGTCACAGGTGTTTATGCACTTGATGCCCATACTCCATCCTAGGAGTCAATGTCAATAAGGTGGGTGTTTATGCTTTCTTTTCTTTTTTGGAACCAATGGAGGGATCATTTCTTATTCTTGGATGGATTCTTTTACATTTTGGAATTGATAAGGAGGTTTCGCCAAGTTGAAGAAAGGCCAAAGAGATTTTGAAAAAGAACAAGTTGAAAGCCAACTTGATTGCTTTTATATACTTGCACCCCAGCAAACTAGGTAAGCCAGAGTAAGGCGTGGTCCCATGGAAGGACGAACAAAACCCCCAAGACTTTATGCCTTTAGGTCATTGCATATAGACACTCATTCCCCATCATTCACAACTGGTCATTTCAGTCGACAAGTGCTAAGAAGAAGGAAGGTCTCTAGCTGTAGTGTACCTTTTTGCTTACCAAGGCTTTTAACGCACTATATAACAATCTGTACACACTTACGTTGGATTTACATAACACATACAGTCCAGTATATACTCCACATGCATTTAACAATTAAACATATTCAACATAGCGTATTCATATGAATTACTGCCATAATCAACAAGCAATTAGCTTTTCATATTAATTCATATACACAGCGGAAAACATGATACATAATATATACAACATAGTCATGCCAAAATGTGATAAGAACATAGTTAGATACTTATCTTGTGACAATGGTGAAATCCACCAACCAAGTATAGGCCTTCCACGAACCTCCCAGCCTTAGATCACACTGTTGATCATCTCAACAGGGGTCACCCCTGAGCTGGGACTGAGCTCCACCCCAAGGCAAGGAATCCTAGGCTAGGCTGAGGTTACAGGGAAAACAACACAGAAATATCGGAAGAGATTCTTCCCAAAGATGCCATCTTACGCCCACTACTGCCAGACGCTCATTCCCCACATGCTTGTTCCGCCCGGGAGTATACACCTTCACACGCACAGTCCATCGGTGCTAACCTCCTCTCTGGGTCTCAGCAATAGGCTAGATCAGGAAGTCTCAGAGTCTGAAGCTGGTGTTGGACACTCTCTGGAAGAAACCACTTCCCAGCAAACTCTTTCACCTGGAAAGAGTTGCTCATAGGCCTGACAACCTGC
>CBVK0100581148.1:0-11686 GCA_900067695.1 Picea abies | reverse complement strand
TAGGTACCTCGGTCCAAGCGTGGCATTTAGATTTTTGGCCTAAGAAATGGGTCACGGGCTGGATCCCATCCAAGAGGTGGGTGCCTCAAGGGGGGACGCACAGAACAACCGGACCTCGGCCTTCGACCCTTCATGGGTATCTCCCTGCCTTATGGTGATTGGAACGCTGGACTTGGAGGATTTAAAATCTCCCTATTTGTCAACTTCTATGTTTGAAATTGTGAGAACCTGATAACGGGGGGTTATTTGGATACCTACCCCCGAAATCCTACCTAGACTAAAATCTTCTTTTGGCACCTCTTGTGGAGGACAACTTAGTGAGTTGTGAGAAAGATTTTAAATGAAGTGTTTTGTGAGGCTGGGGGTGAAAACCAACCTCGTTTGATTAAATGTTGGGAGTGGATAGTCCAATCACGAAAAGATGGGGTGTTTTCAGAATCCCTTTGGAGGAAACCTACTTAGACCACCACGTTTCGAGAATGGCTATGTGAGTGCAAAAGTGGCTTTTGTGTGTGAGTGAACAAGTGTACCAAATTTTTAGTTGTTAGATTTCACCTTGCAACATGTGGACATCGCTTGGTCCTTTACAAAAGTTTGATTACCTAAATCAACTAGGTGGCATTGGTACAACCTTGCGGAATTTTAAAAACCCTATGCAACTAGCATGTGGACATTGTGGTCCGTTACTTATCCTTTAACTCCCTATGTGTGAGTTAATCTAGAAAAGCATGAAACTAGTCCTAGATTTGAACATGTGGGCATGTGTGGGCCCGTTACAATCTTTTAACTCTCCTAGTTTTCTGAGCTAAGAAAGCAAAATTCAAACACTATTCTAGTTTGTTTGACATGTGGGCATGTATTGGACCCTTTACAAGAATGTGTTTGACAAAAAGAAACTAAGAGGGGTCTCAACAAAGAGCCTTTGTCCTCTCCTAAAAATTTGTTTGAAATTTTGGTTAAGGGAGGTGAGATCAATTTCTCAATCCTTTTCTGATTCTCTAGATTGCATAATGTCCCAAGAGAAGAGCATACTTCAGATTGATCTTTTGACTTCTAGTCCCGGAAATGTGTTTTTTAGATGTGTTTTGTTAAAATTTGATGTTGTAACTTAGATAAACCAAAGCAAGCAAAAATAAAGAACAATGAATTTTATCCTCCTATGTGTCTAGGTTTGCTAGATGGTCCCCTTTATAAGTTGAGGGGCTAAGTAGTGTAGTATTCAGAGCTTACACATTATCATCAAAGGAAATGAGCTTCCCAACATCTAAGAGCTTACAATGCAAAATTTTTGAATCAAATGCGCGGCCTCCTGTGTGGACAGAAGCGCATTCCAGCGCTTATGCGCGGACAGAACAGAAGAGAAAACGCGCGTAAGCGCACGATGTGTGCCTGTGGGGTGGCGTACCCGCGCGTCTGCGTAAAAAACCCGGGAAGAAATTCCGGATCGATTTCTCCCCAATGTCTGCTGAATTGACTGTTAATCAGGTCGGCTGAGGCCAGTTTTTGAACCTGCAAGTCAGTGAAATAAAAAGGAAAGCAAATGAAGCCCAAATGAGGGAGGAATTATACCAAACTCCCCAGTATGGTCGCCAATCTGTTCGTGCTCTTTTCGTCAATGTGTGACAAAAAGTGAGCACTTACATGCCTAGTTGGGCTCTGCTAGTCATGACAGTTGTAATGCAAAAGGTTAGAAAGAAAACAATAAAGCTATTAACAAGAATTAAGCAAAAACTAAATAACAACATGAGCATAAAAACAAAAACTAAAAACAAGTGACAATGGAACAAGATCACCAATAGATAGGCTGGTCTGATTAGTGAAATCCAAAGATACACAAAGGGGAAAGAGGACTTGGGTCCCTTCCTTCTCCAATGGAAGGCTCTTGAGGCCCTCAAGTAGATGCTCTCCTTACAATGAAAGGTGAAAATATGAGTGAAAGAACTCAAAGCTTCTCCACTCTAATGAGAGATGGAAAGCTTATGAAATGGTGTTGATAATGACTATTGCTAAAGAGTGAGTCTCTAACAATCCCAACAGTATAACATTACAATGAATTCCTTGAAGAAATGATGGTCATTCATGGCTTTTTATAGCCAAGCTTTGAGCTATTATGCAACCCCTTTTGAATGTGAAAAGAGTCCCTTTAGGGCACCATTAGGTCTTTGACCAGCCTCCCCACGCAAATTGAGCTCGGATTTGATGTCAAATCAACTTGGGAGCTGATCCAATAGTGGTTGGGAGGCCGACCAGTTTCATAAATGCGCCGTTTGGCAGGCGTGTGGGTTTTGCACCCCACAGCCGCGCTTATGCGCCCGATATACGATGATGTTGCGTGCATGCGCGCGTTCTCAGTGGGTGCAATGCGCTTTTTAATTTTTTATCCATTTTTGTATAGTTTTGGCTCTTTTGTTGTGCTGTGGAACTAATCCTTGTGCCATGAATGACTATTTTTCTGTGCTGATGATGCGGAGTTCTTGTCGCCCTGTGCGGACGAAATTTTAGTGATAACAAATGCCCCCTGATGGATGAGGTTAGGAGCAAAACGTATAGCCAAAATTCATCAATGTTTCTTTGACTGAGAATGGTGTGGTAAGGGAGAGCAAGAGTGAGACCGTATAGAGAAATCCGTTGGAGAAGACAGGAACCTGTAGAGCCGACCTTCCACAAGGTGTGAAACAATATACAAGTGTGTACAAACGAGGTAGGCATGCCCCATAATCGTGTAATGTAACTCTGAAGAAAAAGATGTCTGAATTGTTGATGTAGACGACTACAGCGCCCTCGGGGGCGGAACGAGAAAGGCAGAAGACAATTCTGCAAAGGAACATACTCTAAACTAGTGGTAATGGTCACGATAGTAAACAACGACAGTGGTGTGGGCAGTGGTGGCCCGACCAAGTTCAGAGGTCTTCGGCAACTGATGATAAAAACTACAATAGTCGCAAAGTAAGACCCACCGCAACATGAGAAAGTGTTGGCGTCGAATTTTATGGGGGTCAACGACATCAGGGAGCAATGGTGTTTCCCCCTGTGCCGTCCGAGATCACTCATTAAATGGGAAATGAGGACCAAGATACTGTCGCCCTTTTGGAAAGGTATGCTGATGTCGACAAAAGGGAGACGCGACTCCCAGGAGTAAAGAGGTACTCCGTGGAATCTACTGAGGTGATGAAGTGGTAGAGGTACATGGACGAAGTCAAAAAGTGGGATGACTCAAAACTGCCCTTGGTTGGAGGATATATGAGAGAGATAGTGGCCGCAACCATGTGACAAGGTCGAGTGTCAGGGGGATGCCAAGACCGAGGAGAAGCTGTGCCAGAGGCGAGACAAGGTGAATAAAGTCAGAGGATAAAGGGTGAGTGACCTGGGTAGTACTCTGAAGATATAGACGATGCCGGTGAGGGTGAATGAGAAGTAATGCTCCAACCAAGGGTGACATGGGTTGCGTGTGGCCAAAAGAGGAAAGAAGGTCGCCTGCAGTGATGACGAAGGTGACTAACTGTAAAAGGCTGGAAATAAAGGTGTTTGTACAGTAAATAATGAACAAATGTGGGAAAGATGTACAAAATACAGAAATGGGTGCCCCAGTGTAAAATGAGTGCCCCAGGCAGGGCAGGAATGTCGAAAAAAACGGATGGAGGGTGGGGGCCCCATTGGCGAGTTTCTGTATGAGGTAGGTGAAATGAATATTGGTTCGCAGATGGGAAAACTGATAGTGGATGAAATGGAGGGTTCATGATCCTGTGGAGGTGCAGTCAAGACGAACTGAAGCATAAAGCGATGATCTGGGAGTCCTTTTGGGAAAGCTAGCAAAATGAGGAGAAGGAGTATGTGGTCGATCTGCAACATGATAAAAGACTATCGGGACTCCCATCCCTAAAGGGTGATGGAGAACGGCATGAGTGTCAAAAGTGCCAATAGGTGCTATGAATGGGACAACTCATGTAGGTGAGGATACTACCAGGTGACAGTACCCCAAAAATGCAAATGGAGGTGTGAGTACTGCCGCGCCGGGAATGGGTATCCTAAGGGCCAATAGCAGAGGGTGTGACTAGAATGTAAATGCAATACAGTGGGAAAGACTACATGCCAGTGCTGAGTATATACCTGAAGGAGTGATGTGAAGAAATGTGGATCAAGTACCTGCACACACAGAACAACCAAATACCCAAAGTGAACAATATCTGAAGAGAATAACCAATATGAACATGTATCTAGATGAATGTGACAATGCGCATGCGTACCTGGCCATGATGTAAAAAAGGGTGCCCCGAGGGCTCGGGATGAAAAGTGGCCCAGGGATAGCCATGATGTAGGTGGCAGGATGCTGATCCCGTGGCTGAAGACGGTTTGAAAAATGGACGCCGTGGGCTCTCCGAATGATGAGTGGAAGTTTGGCAAAAACCCTATATATAGCGGTAGGGCCCACATTGCCACCTCATTATGTACGGGCCATGCCACAGTGATTCGAATTTGCCGTGGCCAAGGGTATCATGAGCGATATCATAGGCTAGGACAAGGTCGCATTCGCGAAATGAGCGAAGGTTGACATGGAGATCGAAGGTAGCTTTGGTTCGTTTTTTAGCTGCCTCGTTATTCTGTAATGAGGATCGACGATCCTCGTCCAGAGATTCCAAGTGCAGCAAGCGCTGCTCTAGTGGAGCAGTGTCAGGTAACAGCTCAATGGCGGTGCGAAGGGTGGGAATTTCGCACTCGATGGGAAGAGTTTCCTCGACCCCATGGACTAAGTGAAATGGCGTGAAACCCGTGGCGTTCTTCACTGCCGTGCGATAAGCCCATAGCGCGGAAAATAACATATGATGCCAATTGGTTTTATGTTTATTGACCGTGCGCTATAACATGGTCTTGAGGACTTTGTTGACTGCCTTGACTTGTCCGTTTGACTGAGGGTAGTATGGTGAGGCAAACTCGTGAGAGAAGCCTAACCGAGATGAGAGTTCGACGAAGATCTCATTCTCAAAATGTTTCCCATGATCGGAAACGAGTTGGAGTGGGATGCCAAAACGTGATATGACGTGGTTGAAGAAAAAATGTGCTGCAGTATCAGCGGTATTGTTGAAGGTGGGCATAGCTTCGGCCCATTTGGTGAAGTAATCGACAGCCACAACAATGTATTTGTGACCATTGCTGGAGGGGGGATTACAAGTCATGAAGTCAATGCCCCATTTGCAAAAGGGGCCTGCAGTAATGACAGGGTGAAGAAGAGCGGGGGGAGCGGGAGCTTTGTTGGCATAGAGTTGACATTGTTCGCAACGTCTCACGGCATGAATGCAGTCATGAAATAGGGTAGGCCAAAAGTAACCGGCCCGGATAATATTTTGAGCTGTGGCGATGCCCGAAAGATGGCCCCCACAAGCGCCGTTGTGACAGTCATTTAATACTCTGTCGGCCTCGTCGATGGTCAGGCAATGACGTAGAATGGTGTCGACGCCCCACCGATATAGGATGTCTCCAATGAGGAGGTAGCAGGGGGCTTGATGGCGAATGCGCCGACGATCATCTTGTGATAAGTGTTGACCGAACTTTTGGGTTCGTAGGTAGATGAGAAGGTCGCCATACCATGGATCATCAGAAACGATGTAGAAGAGATGTTCGTCAGGAAAGTCAGTATTGACGGGGGTATTAGGTATGTCGGAGGGAAGGTCTGTGACAAGTTCTACAAGAACGAGGGCCTTCTTACTCTTGGGTGTTGAGAACTCTAGATCATATTCTTGAAGGATAACGATCCAACAAGCGAATTTACCGTTGACGTGGCGACGACTGAGCAAATATTGCATAGGGTTGGAATCTGCGACGACCTTGGTGGTGCGCAGCAGAATGTAATGGCGCAGTTTCTGTACTGCAAGGACAACTGCAAGAGCGAGTTTCTCTTCGTGTTTGTACTTCAGGGGGGGTCCTGAAAGATTCTTACTGACGTAGTAAATGACGTGTTCACGATTGTCATCTCCGAGCTGGACGAGGACGCCGGCTACTGATACAGCGGATGCTGATACGTAGAGAATGTAGTCGCAATTGTAATCAGGTGCACTAATCAATGGTACAGTTGAAAGTGCTGTTTTGAGGTCGTCAAACGACTCTTGGGCATAATCGTCCCAATGAAAAGGGATGTCGTGACGCAGTAAGCGAAGGAAACCATGTGCGCGTATGGCATAATCAGGGACAAAGCGCCGGAGGAAGTTGGCTTTGCCCTGTAGGATCTGTAGCTGTCGTAAATTCCGAGGGGGTGGAATTTCTGTGATGGCTTGGACTTTGAGGGGGTCCACGGTGATACCGCTTTGCGAAACGATGAAACCGAGGAGGCGCCCTGCAGTGACGCAGAACAGGCACTTGAGAGGGTTTAAGCGGATGTTGTATTAACGACACCGTTGGAAAATGGTTTGCAAATCATTGAGGTGTTGGTTACGTTTCTTGGACCGAGCAGTGAGGTCGTCCAAATAGGCTAGGATGATTGCGGCCAGATCATGAAAGATGTATGTCATTGCGCGCTGGAAGGTTGCGCCGGCGTTTTTGAGGCTGAAGGGCATGACACGATATGAAAACGTACTGAATGGAGTTATGAATGCAGTTTTGTACTGATCGGCTGGGTGAATCTGGATTTGGTTATAACCAGAGAAGCCGTCCATAAAGGAGAGAGCTTCATGGTCGGCGCAATCGTCAATAATCTGATCGATGAAAGGCATTGGGAAGTTGTCCTTAGGACATGCATTTTTGAGATCGCGAAAGTCAGTGCAAACGCGAATGGTTCCCTATTTTTTGTCGACGGGTACAGGGTTGGAAACCCAAGACGTATAAGCGATGGGGTAAATGAATCCAGTCGTGCGTAGTTTGTCTATTTCGGCTTTGATAGCCGCGGCCTTGGCTGGGTGCAGTGGTCGCTGCTTCTGGCGAACTGGTGTGATGTCCGGCCAGGTGTCGATGCGATGTTCGACAATAGATGGATCGATGCCAGGCATCTCCGTGTATGACCAGGCGAATATATCCCTAAATTCCTGGAAGAAGGCTTTGTAGGCCGTGATTTCCTCAGGAGTACAAGTTGCTCCAATAATGATCTCTTCGACGATGCCCGGTTTAATGGAAATGTCGATTTTGATGGTGGGGGAAATGTTAGCCAGGTTACCTTCTTCGAAAGCGTCAGGTGCAAGAATGGGGTTATTGAACCAATCGACCGTTCCCGAAGGAATAAAGTCTTTGGTTTTGACCGCGAGAATGGGATTGTGGCTAGGAGGCATGAGGGCTTTTTGCGGAAGGAAGAGTGCACGGTGATGTAGTGCTTCCCAGAGAGAGTCTGGGCGTTGTAGCTCTTCTAATATGTCTTCGTCGCATTGGAAACGACGGGAATATAGTGGATCGTGAGGAGTGATCTCCGTGACTGTATGGTTGCCCCCTACTGTAGAAACAGAGGGGGACATAGTAGGAGGGGGAGAGGGTTCACTCGACATAAACCATATATTGAGATACTGAGGGGTACCCGTAGTGGTGGGATGGCGAGTCTCCGTCGAGGAATGAGCAGGAGAGTTGGGTGGATTACGGGGTAAGTCCTCGGATATGTCATCTAAGAACCATGGAGGCGTAGGGAGTGCCTCGGGTTCGGGAGAAATGACGTGTAGATTTTCCAGTGGTGAGGTAAGGTCGATTACCTCTGCTGTGGGTTGGTGGCATAGATCCAACTGACGGCGCCGATATTCGATGATCATCGGACACTGGTATGTAAAATGCGCCAGTGAATCGCAAAGAGAGCAAGGGCATCTCATGCGTTCATTGACGGAAGTAGTGACATAGTGAATGTCAGTGACGGGTGCTGTGGACGATGTAGCAGGGCGTGGGTTGTTCTAAAAGTTGCGGCTCACGATGTCTAATGCCTGCCGAAAACAAGGCAGTGAAGGACAATGATGGGTGTAATGGCCATACTCAGAACAGATGGCACACGCGAATTTGGTCTTCAACCCTTTACTACTGGACGCTTGAGTGGTAGTAGTAGTAACGGGTGGTGTGGGGGTTGGGTTGGGGGGAATCAAATTCCGTAATTCCGGTAATGATGGGCAGTTGTTGGTTTGGTGGCCCTCTTTGTCACACAGTGCACAGGGTGGTGGGATGCGTGGAGGAAGTGGAGCTGTGGGCTCCTTTGGTCTTCTCCTGCCCCCAGCTGTAGCAGGGGGGGTAGGGAGTATGGGGGTGTTGAGGGTAGTGGGGGTAAGGACAAGAATTGTCATGGGGAGTCTTCCCTGTGGCCGAGGGACCATCTCAGGTGGATGTAAGTACCACACTGGGATGGCTAACACCATATTCGGAAGCGTAAGCGTTGCAGCTACCTGGAAAGCTTCTACACCGGGGGGTGGGTAAAAGAAGGGAATTTGAGTGAGGGGTCGAGGAACTGTCTCCCAAAGGGGGTTAGGCCCTTGAGGAGGGGTGGATTCGTGGGCTGTTGGGGTTGACGAGTTTGCAGGAGGCTCCTGTGGGAGTGATGCTGCGACTGGTGAGACGTCAGGTATGACTGAAGCCTCCTGAGGAGGGTGAGTACTCTCCTGGAGTGTTTCTTTAGAGGAAACAATGCATACCTGGCTAGGGGGAAGGAGTGGTGGTGCTCCATGGTACGTCCCTAACAAGGATGGATCTTTAAAAATCCTAGGACCCATCTCGACGAGTGGATATTCGTCTTGATTTGTATGAATGAGAGGAAGAATGTTATCGAGGTTGGCTGACGGGTTTGGCTCGTAATGTGTAACTTGGTCGATGGTAACAATCTTCCCATTGTGAGGGAACATGATTGTCCTAAAGATTGATGATGCCACTGCCTTCATAGCATACATGTAGGTACGACCAAGCAAGATATTGTATTCGAGTGGGACGTCGATGACTTCAATATCGATGAGAACGGTTTTGCCCCCGAGCTCTATGGGTACATTTTGGAAGATCCCTTCAGGGGATGATGATCTTCCGTCATAGGCTCGTAATGCGATGGCAGAGGGTAAGATTTCTGGGGAACCAAGCTTTTGCCATATGGTTTTGGACATGATACAAGTAGACGCCCCTTCATCGATGATACACCGATGGACTGTGATGTTCCGTATTTTGACGGGGATTTGAATAGCAACTGCGGCGGGGAGACGCGGTTCGCAGTTATCAAGATCGAAGGTAATGAGTCGAGTATCTGCAGGGTCGACTGCTCCCATGGTGGAAAGTAGTGATTTCCGTTGTGTTGGGAAAGTTTGGAGAACTTCCAACACTGACATGGCAGCCGGGGATTGTGCTAAGTCATCTACTAGGCTGTAGTTATGAGCTGCCCGAGCCTGTGGATTATGAACATTCCTGCGCAAAGGGATGCGAGGGATGCGTAATGGTGGTTCGGTGGAAGGGCGAGGGATCACCAGCAGAGGTCCCGTCGGTTGAGGATTTGTTTCTGCAGATGTAGGAGTGGACTCAGTTGGTGCAGGATACTGACGATTACGTGTTTGTAGAAGGATTTCCTCCTCGCTGGTGAGGAGAATTGTTCGCTCTGCAGGGTTATTGGGGTTGTGGTTTTGGCCCACCTGAGGTGGGGGATGCTGTGTATCCTGTTGGGTGTTTATGATGCCCTGATGTGGAATAGGGTTCTGCAATACTGCGGGAGGTTGTTGCGCATATTGTTGTTGTGCCTGTTGAGGGGCACGTTGCGCTGGGGACGGAGGAATGCTTCCACAGTCTTTCAACCTCTTGAAATCAGTGATCTGGGGGAAATGGTGGGTGTAATGACCATACACTCCACAAAGAGCACAAGGGTGAATGGTTTTGACCATGTTCCGGCCTTGGCGTTTGTGGTTGTTTCCCCCTTGGGGGTTTTGGTTTCCTTGGTTCGGGTTTCCCCCAGTGGGCTGTTGTGGTGGGGGTTGATTCCCGCCTTGATTGGGGTTGTTTTTGTTCCTATTCCATCCTTTCCACCTGTTATTGTTAGATGGTTGAGGAGGGTTGGCTGTGTTTAATTGTTCAAAATTCTGGTACTGCTGAGCAGCGGAAGGTTGAACAAAATTTACCCCGGCACTGGGATGCGGGGGAGCCATAGGTTGTGGAGGCCCTGGAAAGGGGAAGTACGGATTTTGTGGTGGTATCGAGCCATAGGGTACATAGGAAGGCTGTGTGCTTTCACCGGTACTATAAGATGAGGTTGAGGGAGTACCACTGCTTGTAGGAACAGATGGATGTATGGGTGGTGCCGGTGGTGGTCCACTGATGGGTGGAGGTATAGCCATAGAGTATGGTTGTTGATATGGGGGTGGGGGAAAATAAGGAGTGCCCCCGTATGCCGGCGGGTATTGAGATGTTCCATACATCGATGGTGGTTGGGGTTGTGGACTATGGTGCGTGGTGGCACCTATGAGTCCGTCTGCTGAATGAGACATCCCAGGTTTGTCCTGGCTAAACGGCACAGGTTTTGGTAGATCAGGGAGTACTGTGTACAAGTATCCTGACTGTGCGTAAATGAGGTCATATTGTTGGGCCTTACTGATGGCTTCTTCTTCAGACTGAGGGAAGGTGGAAGCGACATCTTTTCCAAGAAGGGTGACAAGGGACCTAAGGAACCAGTCAAGGCATTGTTGCTTGGTGGTTTCTGCTTTACATGAACTACGTCGCCTACGCCACTCATGAATGTGGTCAGCGATGTGGGTGGCTGAGGACTGTTTGAAATTGGATAGTAGTTCGAGACCATTGTCGTGTCAGATTGGTAATTGGAAAAATGTCAAGAAGGCTTTGGCTAATGACTCAAAGGTCGTGTGGGACCCAGATTTTTCTTCAACATACCATTTGGTCGATGGGCCAGTGAGTGTGCGTTGAAAAAGATGTAGTATGAAGGAATCCTCCATGATGCTATTGGAAGAGCACCATAGGTGAAAGGTCATGACATGATTGGCATGGTCATCCCCTGCCTTTCCTTCAAACTTTGGAATGTCTGAGGGAAGTTTGGTTGGCATTGCAGGCCATGTGGCGTCGTGCAATATGGGGTCATTAGTGAGCTTGGTGAGATCAGGAATGTTGAGAGATGCCAAGTATGGCATCTGTAGTGGGGGTGGAAGGTTAGCTCCTGCCATAGTGTGTTGTGAACCTGATCCTTGATGAGGACTAGGTGGGTTGGTGCTCCCTCCTTGAGAGGAAGTGGGTCCTCCGCTTCCGTGTAAATCAGAGCTAGAGGATGGATGACCTTGGGAAGTGGACCCAAGTAAGGTAGAACCAAGCAAAGCTGATCCTAAGACGGTGGCACTCACAGGAGTATGTGAACGAGTACGGCCAGATACTCCCCCTAGGATAGGTGGGATATTGAGCAAACGTCGTGACCGACGGGGGTTCTGTGGTTCCCCAATGATGTCAGACTGATTGTGTGGAATGTGTGCAATAAGTGGTGAGAGAAATATGGAACAAAGAGTCTTTGCAAAGTATCTACACAATATATGTACCAAAGTCAAATTGTAATCAGATGTGCATCATACATAAGTGAGAAAGCAGCATATATATGGGTAAGAGGGTTTTTTTCCGCGTGGGGGAATCAAAAAGAAAGCAAAAGCTCGTGTCCTAAAAGACGTAACGTCCTTCCTCTCGAATAGCACTGGATCTTCCAATAGCTCTCAACAGTGGGGTCTGAAGTCATCGGAAGAGACACTAGTGAAGAATGAAATAATTGGTTATAATGAGGGGTAGA
>CBVK0100581147.1:0-11687 GCA_900067695.1 Picea abies | reverse complement strand
ACTCCCTACCCTCTACAACAATTTTCAACCCGATGAATTTCACACCTTCTCTCCATGGATCCCATTCTCATACCTTTCTCATGAGAGATTCTAGGTCTACCCCAGCTCTGATATCATGTTAGCCCCCCTTTACCTATTCAAGATTAACCTATAGTTAACCTCCTTAAATTGAGTCAAGATTAACTTACCAACCATGTTAAAATTACTGGAGAGTGAAAGAAACATAATAATAAACATGCACAAAACAAAGAACACCATATATAACCTAAAAATCCTTAACCGAGAAAACTAGAATCAAATATGTCTTTATTACTTTGTCCAACTAAATCAATTTAGGCACTTTATAATGGAGAACGCCAAGCCTTTATATAGGCTTTATCACATTAGATACCATGTTATAAAACCATGTGCCACCATAAACCACCTATGATAAACCATTCCTTGAATAAGTCAATTTTAACCTAACAACCCCCCCTTTAAACTTGACTTTATATAAACATTTAGCCCCCTCTAAGTTTATTAATCAAGTATCCATGATTATTGAAACATGCCCCGCCTCAATTTTATCACCTAGGTCTATATGCTCAGTCACCTACTTCCCGACCTTACACAAATGAACTACAAAATCAAGGGTACACATGCTAAACACAATCTTACAACTATATTTCCATTTAGTTGAGATCAACTCCAATCCCACAAAATGCCTACCACCATATACATGAGCATGTGATGCTATGAAACATTCACCTACTTCATTTCTCCCATCTTCCTACTCAAAAAACATTTATGGTTGTACTAAGTAAATTCATTATTATTTTATCATCAAATGAGTAAATCTCTAGCCTCTGTGTGTTTTTTCAAATGCTCTACCCAATGGCATGATTTTATAATAACCATTACAAAACCTTTTCTGTAAGGAACTCCATCCACCTACAACTATGAGAGAATCATGCCTTCACACTATCCCTCCCATAACTCTTTAATATATCACACTGCACCAATTGTTGGAACAGGGACATACCCAGGGTTCAACGCTTCAACAATGCACCAACAAAACCCTAACTACTGACCCTTTCGGCAACACCTGCGAAGAAGTTGAAGTCTCACCCGAGGTAGAGGCAGGGGGGGTTGCAGGACATAGGTGTCTAAAACCTAGTTGGGACACATATATGTGATTAAAAAACTTGACATAACACTTAGCCAATAACATGCATTAGTTCTTGAGCCTTATCCACATCGCAGGTTAAATCCTTATTACAGATTAGCACAGTAGTAATCAAGATTAAGCACATCCAATCATTTAGCACATAGCATTAAATCAGATCTGGCATTCATCATATATAAATCACTAAGCATCCATAGATCTATCTATCATACATCAAGATCACTGCACTAAGCAGGTAAATACATAAACAACATAAACATTATTGCACAAAGCACATCAACACAAGATATACATGGTTCACCCAAGTGTGGGGCTACGTCCACCAACTTCTTCTATTTATGTATTAGTATTCAAGCTTCTTACATTCATTTACTCCTGTGAAAAAAGCCACAGAGCCAAATCCGCAAAGGAAAGGTGATTTACGCACAACACGCTAGATCCACCTTCCCCAAAATCAAGTCAAGGCATAGAGCCAAATTCTTGATAGCACAAAGCCTTACATACAATGTTTGTGCACAGAGCAACTTACATTCTCTTGCACTAAGCCAATTACAAGTCTTTTCACATAGCTAAAACTACTTCTTAAATCACTTAGCTATCTATTTATACATGTACAAAGAGGCCTAAACATGGTTAAACCCATGGGCTGACATCCCATATCTGTTACATAAACCCTAAAAGCCCAAAAAGCTTGCAAAACGAGTGAGATCCCGTGATCTCAACTCCGCCTGGGCACTCCATCTTTGACCAACATGTCGAAGTACCAAAAATGGTCAAACGCGACCAATGTTTCCTCAAAACTTTTTCAAGGGCCAACAAGCCCCCAACACTCACCAGTGACTCGTACTGAGTCACTCAGAACTGGGCAATACTGCTTCAAAGGAATCGAGCTTAGCTCGAGTTGCCTCGACTTACTGCTTCGCCAGAGCCTCCTGCTCGATGAACTCCTGAATTAATTGCTCGCTGATAGGGCCTTCCAGGTGCTGTTCCACTGTCGTAACTACTTGTTCAAGATGTGAGCCTTGTCCTTCAATCTCTTCAAAAAGTGTGCAAGCTTCGTCCTACACCGACTGGAGCCTCTGTGTCACTTCCATAACCTTTCTCTAGATAGAAGTAACATGTTTTTGGACTACATGATGCTCCTACAACCTCTTCATCTTCTCAATGACAGTAAGAAGCTTCATCTATGCTTGTACAATGATCGCCTATTGCTTCACCTCCTGGAGCTGTGCCTCCAGTTTCCTTAGCTCCAGATCTTCTGAAAGTCACTCGTAGGTCTGCGCGCTTCGATCACTTAGTTTATTATACTCTGAGGCGAGTGCCCTAATTATTTCTATTGCATTCCTGGCAGCTTCTTCCCTCTGATCATGCACTTCTTGCAGAGTGCTCGACACTACTTAGATTTCTAGCTCCATTACTCTTGCTTGAAGATGCTGAATGGCCTCAACAAGTTTCCCCACTTGTATCTTAGTTGACTCTGGTTCCTCCTATGCCAAGCCTAACACAGAGAAAAGTGCTCTAGTCACTGCCTCTTTGACCTCAGCCTGTTCTGCAAGCAGCTGGTATTTTTCTTTCTGCATCCTCTCTTTATCTTCCTCGAACATCGCCCTAATTTTATCTTTCTCTTGCTGCGCAACTCGAAGTTTCTCTAAGGCCTCCTCCCTTTCTCTCTTCAAGGCCTTTGTGGTTTTCTCCTTTTCTTCTTGTACTCGACGAAGTCATGCCTCAGTTGCATCTACTAGCCTCCATAATTGGGTGGGCTCATCCCCCAATTCTACACTTTTTGCTGAAGAAGGCGCAATAGGCACTACACAGCTCAAATGGATGGCTTGTTGTATGTCTCTGAGCTCCTTCTCTATTCTTTCATACAATGTTTCTAGCTTTGCTTCATGTCTATGTAGGATATCATATTCTACTTCTGCGATTATGAGATCTACATCATCCACTGTGAGCACGTTCTTCGACTGAGGCTTATTGGTGCGAGCCTTCTTTCTTGCTGAAGGTTTCTCTGGGGAAGCCTTCCTTTTCTGCTATGTTTCTGCTGTAGTGAGGGGATCCTTTGGTAGTGTAGCTTCACCTTTTTCTTACTTGTTTCCTTATTCCCCTCCTTCCTCTTGGTTTACTTCATCTCCTCCTCCTCCTGCAGGTGAGTTGGGAGCAGTTTCCTCCGATGCGCTATCCTTTGTTGGCATGTTCACAAGAACAATGTGCTTGTCATTGATGGTAAGAACACACAGGAAGGAGAAGCTCGGGAGGAGAAGTGACAATGATCGTTGGATCCCATTCAGAATTCCCGATGACCGTCAGATCTGAATTAAGACAAGAGGAGCGTGTAGATGGAGGAAATATATTGGGCGTTAGATCCAAGCATGGGGTATGACCATCGTTGGATCCAGGAGAACCTGCACGTTCTTTAAAGTGCAAGGAGAAGCGGGCTTACAAAATCCCGAAAGCAGGATTCTTAAAAACTGCGATTAGATCCAGACCATTGAATCGAGGAAAGTTGACGACCATTGATCTGCTTCGAGAGCCTCAGCAGTTGTTGAGCGAGATATGCAACAGGGCATGGAGAAAGGATGGGTGGAAGACACATGTTAGAAGGAGGCGAAGGTGGTAAACGAAGGAGGAAGTGGTAATAGGTTTAGGAGGGGCCCATACAAAACTACCTCATTCTGGACCCCCCCCTCCTGGTAAAGGCAGAAAAGCGGATGGGGTCCATAATCTAACCTCAACCGCAGATCTAAGTTCTTTGATCTTGACCGTTCAAACTTGCGTGCTCGATTCCAGAACCCCCCCCATTAAAAGCAGAATGACAAGGGGGGTCCGAACTTGCATCCCGAACGCTGATCTGGACGCATGAACGCTGTCCGTTTGAATCAACCTGCTTCTTAACTGTTGGATCACAGATGAATCTGGGCCATCAGATCTAGGAGGTAGATCATGATAGACCACGTTAGCAAGGACACGTGGCACAATCTTGCAAGGACAAGTGTCAAGTTGATTCGACATCTCTGGCTACTGGAAACCTCAAATATGAGTGACACATGGCAACCACTTGGCTCATGACACGTCATTGAGTGACGCAAGAATGAAGTCACTCAAGGAGTTTGACTTCGGGAGTTTTAGCTTCATTAGTCCCCCAAAATCTCGAAGGATGAAGTCTCGGGGAGGAGGATAGCCATTGGATCAACGATAAATATTGACCATTGATATGTAGAGAGAAGTGCTCATATGATTTGTGAGTGGTCATAACTCATGGTCACATCGTCAAGAGTTGGAGGGAGGAGCTAGAGCAGCCAAGCTCCATTTCGGGGTTTGCAATATGAGGAGTCAAGGAAACTCATCGGAGAAACCCCGAAATGCGAAATCACAAAGCGCCCTATAACGTAGGGTGTGGTCATCACCGATGGTCACATCATCGATAGATGGAGAGAAGAGCTCGAGAATCCAAGATTCATTTTGGATTTTGTGACATGGAGAGTCGAGATGACTCATCACAGGAATGCCGAAACGGGAAATCGTGATTCAATCAGAGTCGTTGATCAAGGAAGAGTGTGGACCGTTGATCTAGCTATGTTTTTAGAGTTTCAATGATCATGACTTGGAGTGTCGAGACCCCTCATCATAGGAATGCCGAAATGTGAAATCATGAAAGCACTTTATGGATAAGCATTTGGTCACAGATGTGGGCATGTGAAGGAAGGAGCTTGCAAGTTGCAAGGTTTCATTTTGTGATCGGGAGTTGGAAGAGTCAGAGTGACTCACAACAAATCCCCGAAACGCGAATTGAAAAATGCGTTTTCGGACTTCGCCCCTGGTCATAAATTATGGTCACATCAACAAAGGATTAAGGGAGGAGCTAGCACGAAGCTAAGCCCCATTTTGGAGATCACGACTTGGAGAGTCGAGATGCCTCACAACAGGAATTCACGATACGCGAAATCGTGAAATACCTTTTGAACAAGCCCTTGGTCACTGGATGAGGTCACATGTGAAAGGAAAGGTGAAAGGTGCCAAAGGCATAAGGTTGTAGAGGTTTGCAGTGTAACTGCAAGAAACCACTGATGGTTTTTGCCAGAGGACTCGAAGAGACTTCAGGGTGATCGCCAAAGAAGGCGAAGGGACTCAAGGCAACTTCCAGTGGAGTGTAGACTCGTCATAGAGTCAAATGACAGATGGAAATGGGTCTAAGACTATTACAGTTAGAAAATCCAAAGAATCTCAGGAGAAGGGTATTAAGGAGGAATGTAGTGAAGAGAATGCAATGGTATAGTGCATGCGGCATGCACAAGGTGCATAGAGACTATAAAAATGGAGAATAGAGAAGAGATCAACGCTGCACTTTTTTGAGAGTGTATGATGCAGGTAGAAGAATTGAGTCTAGAGGAGAAACTACGCAACAAAAGAAAAGAACATAGATGCAAGAAAATAGACACTGATACAGGAGAGCAGAGTAGCATAACATAACAATGATAAGCCTAGTAAGCCAATGAAAACTATTGAATCACTGTAATAAATCTATAGAGAGAAAAGTTTTATATTTCAGGGTGGTGGGGAGGTGCTAGGAAGGGCTTTTGTACTTTGAGTGTCGAGTGGGTGCTTGAACACAGGGAGTTGTAGCTTCCATCTGGTAGCAGCCAGAGAAACCATGGTGGCAGGGTGGTGCTAAGGAGAACATTGGTTCTCTGTTACACATGTTTGTGCCTGTGTGACTGGAAGTTGGTGCTTCCATCCAGTTGGTGTTGGAGCAGTGAGGGAGTTGGTACTTCCTTCTAGTGGTTGCTAGAGAAACCAAAGAGTTGGTTCTCTCAACAAGTAGCAGCTTGCAAAACAGAGGTGGTAGCCTCATTATGTGTTGGTGCTCATAAGAATGATAATGTACATAAAATAATTATCATATAAGAAGAAGAGGTTTTCTCCCTTTATGGGTTTCCTCAGGAATATCTGTCTCTAAAATATACATGTGTGTGATTGATGTTTAATACTCTACTACTTATTTATTGTGATCATCATTGAAAATTTCTATAATAAAATTAAAAAAGGATATAATTGTTTAAGCACATTAACCACTGATTCACCCCCCCCTCTCAGTTGTCCAACAATTGGTATAATATCCAACCCCCTTTTATCTAAGGGTAGATCCTAGAGCTTAAACATGTCAAGCCATGAAGGAACTTCAACCAATAAGGCCTCTCTATTCAGTGGAACAAACTTTGCCTTTTGGAAAGTTAGAATGAGAACCTACATAATGGCTTTAGGTGCAGATGTCTGGGATGTGGTAGATACTGGTTATGTAAAGCCAGTTGTACTAGCTAATAAGGATGACAAGCTATAATTTGGATTCAACTCTAAGGCTATGAATGCTATCTTGAGTGGGCTTGCAAAAGCAGAATTTGTAAAAGTTATGCACCTAGAAACTACCAAAGAAATGTGGGACAAACGCATTAGTAGTTATAAAGGTAATGAGAAGGTAAAGGACGCCAAGCTTCAAACCTACAGAGTACAGTTTGAACATCTGAATATGAAAGAGGATGAAACTGATGGAAAGTACTTTCTGAGAGTTGAAGAACTGGTAAATGCAATGAAGGCACTTGGTGAAAAAATTGAGGAACCTTCTTTAGTTTAGAAAATTCCGAGATCTCTACCAGATAGGTTCAACCTGAAGGTCTTTGCTATAGAAGAAATTAATGATCTAAAAGCCTTGGCGTTTGATCAACTTCTAGGAACTTTGATTGCATATGAAATGAGAATAGTTAAAGATAAACCCACCTCCAGAGAAGCATCATTTAAGGCAGACAAGAATGAGGATTTTGAGCCTGATGAAATTGAAGCAAAATTTGTGAGAAGACTGAAGAAGGGATCAGGAAAATAAAAATGTAAACTGCCTTTCAAATGTTTCAACTGTGGTAAGATAGGTCATTTTTCAAATAAATGTCCTCACAAAAGAAAGGATCAGACATATGATGATGAGGAGAAGCACCAACACAAAAATTTCTTTAAAGAGAATAATTTTAAGAAGAAAAGTCTTTGTGTAAACAATGATGATGATCCTTCAGATGATGAAGTCAATGACTCCTCTATTGAAGACAAACTAAATGAATTCATGCTTATGGCCAAAGAGGATTATGATAATAAAATCACATGAAGTGATGATAATGAAGAAGAAGCTGTGGTTGACCTGGAAGGAGAACTGATCAGTGCACTAGAAGAGCTTTACAGACTCAGAATTAAGATGAGAACGAAAAAACAATTGCTGATACAGTTCAAGAAAGGAAATAAAGAACATGACAAAGAATTTTCCCTGATAAAAGTGGAATTACAAGAGGCAAAGAAAATCAAAGACATTTTGAAACAACATTTATCAGAAAAGAAGGCAAGATGTGAAGCTCTCGAGGAAGAAGTAGTCAAAACTAGGAAAGAGTTGGAGAAGTTTCAAGCATTGTATCATCAAAATTTGTCAAGTATCAAAGCCTCAGAATAATTGGCCACCATTCTGAATAAACAAAGAAACCCAAAGCTAAAAACAGGTCTGGGTTATGAAGAGGGATCAAGTAGTGATCATCCAAGCAACAAAGATCCCATCAAGTTTATCAAGTCTACCATATATGACAACAAAAAACCTGCAGAAACAAAAGAAGATAACCAGCTGCCCAGGATGAGTAATGAAAGAGGTACCAAAACTGAAACTATAGATCAAATAAATAATGTACTCTCTGTTCAAAGAAATCATCAACATGGAAGAAATCGACCTTCTCAAAGAAGACAACCATTTTCGAGGTACCAAGGTTTTTTCTGTTCTAACTTTGGTCATAAAGCTGCAAACTATTCTTTAAAAATGAGATATGAGCAATCAAGACATTCAAGGTATAGATATATTCGACAACAAATAATGAGAAAACCAAGTAGCAAACCATCACAGACTGCAAATCACTTGATGGATGGGAAAAGGACACAGGTTAAGCATAACAATTGTTATGATCCCTTATTCAACGAACTAGAATGTTACATTTGTCATAATTATGGACATAAAGCTACCGACTGTCGCTTAAAGAACTATGAACCAGATTTGCATCCCTCTGCTAAAAATGTCAAGGGTTGGAAGAAGAAAGAAAGTGACAAGTGTGGATTGGTCTTGTCAGCTCAAAGACAAAAGAACCCTTGGTATATAGACAGTGGATGCTCCAAACATATGACGGGAGACAAAGGTAAGTTTCTATCTCTAAGTGAAAGTAAATAAGGAAACGTAACCTTTGGAAATGATGCTCCAGGTAAAATCAAGGGTAAAGGGATGGTGAGTTTAAGTAATGGAAGAGGAAAAGCCCAATATGTTCTGCTTGTAGATCGATTGAAACATAATCTGCTCAGTGTAAGTCAAATGTGTGATAGAATATGTGAAGTGGTGTTCACTTCCAAGGACTGCAAGATAAAGTCTGTAAACTCAGGACAAGTGGTGGCTAAAGGCATAAGGACAAAAATAATGTATATGTGCTGAAAGAAGATAGAGAAGAGTGTCATCTAAGAAAACATGATGAGAGCTGGTTATGGCATAGGAGACTTGGACATCTAAACTTTGATCATTTAATCAAGCTCAAACATCTTGAGGCAATAAAAGATATTCCAAGAATATCAAAGCCACAAGATTATGTGTGTAAACCCTGCCATGTAGGAAAGCTAACCATGACACAGTTTAAATACAAGAGATCTACTTCAATAGAGAAACCACTCCAATTAGTTCATATGGATTTATGTGGACCATCAAGACAGGAAGGAACATGGAAAGAAAACTACTTCATGCTGATCATTGATGATTAATTCAAACTCACTTGCGTTGCCTTTCTCAAAGAAAAAGCTGAAGCATTTGAGAAATTTAAAATATTTAAGGCTTTAATTGAGAGTCAAACAGGCAAGAGGTTAAAGGTAGTAAGATCAGATAGAGGAGGTGAATTTATGTCAAGTGAGTTTAAGGGATTCTGTGATAAACATGGGATCAATAGAGAATACACAATCCCAAGAACTCCACAACAAAATGGAGTAGTTGAGAGGCAAAACAGAACAGAGCAGAAAATGGCCAGGTCAATGATGAATGAGAAGAACATTGGTCAAACCTACTGGATAGAAGCAATGCATACAATAATCCATGTTCATAACAAATCCCACCTCAAACCACACACCAACAAGACACCTTATGAACTGTGGTATGGGAGACCTGCTTCAATGAAACACTTCAAAGTGTTTGGGAGTAAGTGTTACATAAAGAATAATGATGAGAACCTTGGCAAGTATGATGATAGGGCCGATGAAGGCATCTTCTTAGGGTATGCTACAAACAATAAATGATACAGATGCTATAATAAGAGGCTGCATAGATTGGTTGAATGTATTGACATAAAAGTTGATGAAGGAATCCCAATAAGAGAGGTGAACAATACTGAATCAACAACAAAGAATATAAATGAAGTTGAAGCTGAACAGGTCCAAGAATCAGAACAAGAAGACTCTGAGCAAGATGAAGATGCAAATATTCAGACAGACTCAAATCAATAGACATCATCAAATTCCTCCTCCATAATCACTCGAAAGAATCATCCTGCAAGTCAAATAATTGGTGAAAAAGACAAAGGTGTACAAACTAGGAGAAAGATAATAAAAAACACTGAACAATCACATATAGCCTTCATATCCATGCTGGAACCCAATAATTTTAATGATGCTAGCAAAGAAGACCATTGGGTTAAATCCATGAATGATGAATTTGATCAGATTGAGAAAAACAATATGTGGGAGATGGTTCCTAGACCTGAAGGTAAAAATATCATAGGTTCCAAATGAATCTTTAAGAACAAAATGAATTATAAGGGACAAGTTGTCAGGAACAAAGAAAGATTGATCTGTAAGGGCTATGCTCAAATAGAAGGACTGGATTTTGATGAAACATTTGCACCAATAGCAAGACTAGAAGCGATCAGAATATTTCTAGCCTATGCTTGTCATAAAAGGTTTAAAGTCTATCAAATGGATGTCAAGTCAACATTTCTAAATGGAGATTTAAAAGAAGAAGTCTATATGGAACAACCCGAGGGTTTCAAACTATAAGATAATCCTGACCTTGTCTGCAAGATGAAGAAAGATTTATATGGGTTGAAACAAACCCCTCATGCCTGGTATCACAGACTTGATACGTATCTACAAGACAAAGGATTCAAGAGAGGAACAATTGACAACAATCTATATATCAAAACATAGGGTAATGGCTTGCTCATGGTGTTGTTCTATGTAGATGACATCATCTTCGGATGTAATAATGATTCATTGGTACAATGGTTTGCTTCCGCCATGGAGTCTGAGTTTGAAATGTCTATGATAGGTGAACTGTCATTTTTTTTTGGTCTGCAAATTACTCAGAGGTCTGAAGGAATGTTCATTTCTCAAGAAAAATATCTAAGAGAAATGTTGAAAAGGTTTCAAATGGAAGATTCTAAACCTGTGGGCACACCTATGGTTACTGGATGAAAATTAAGCAAGGATGATGACTCACCTGATGTTGATCAAAGTTCATATAGGTCAATGATAGGCAGCCTACTGTACATTACAACATCTCGTCCAGACATAATGCATGTTGTTGGAATGGTAGGAAGATATCAGTCTACACATAAACAAAGTCATTTGCTAGCTGTCAAAAGGATATTTAGATATTTGAAAGAAACAATGAACTATGGCCTATGGTATCCTAAGTATCAAAATTTTCAATTATCAGTCTACTCAGATGATTATTGGGCTAACTGCATGGATGAAAGGAAAAGTACGAGTGGAGGTGCGTTCTTATTAGGAGATTCTCTAGTAGCATGGTTGAGTAAAAAGCAAGGTTCCATTTATTTATCAACTACAGAGGCATAGTACATTGCTGCTGCTACTTGTTGCACTCAAGTATTATGGATGATTCAGACACTTGCAGACTTGGAGGTAAAATATATTGCACCGATCCCAATTCATTGTGATAACACAAGTGCCATAAGTGTGTCCAAGAATCTTGTCTTCCACTCCAAGACCAAGCATATTCCCATAAAATACCATTTTCTGAGAGATCAGGTCACCAATAAGATTGTTCAGGTTCAATACATTCCAACCACATAACAAATTGTAGATATCTTTACTAAACCCCTAGCCAAGACACCCTTTGAATATCTCCGTAAGAAGTTGGGTGTCATCCCGTCTCACATCTAAGAGAATCCATCATGTTAGGGGGAGTTTGTGTTGGTTGAATATCTGATACCTCCAAAAAATTACTGCAACAGCTCAGGGGGAGCGTTTTATTTCTTTGACATTGATGTCAAAGGGGGAGAAGAACAACATGACTGAATGCTATGGTTGGAGATCAAGGTCTAAGCAGAATAGTGCAGTCTTTCAGGGTTGCCATCAATGCCAAAGGGGAATATTTTTGGCATGTTCACAGGGACAATGCACTTGTCATTGATGGTAAGAACACACAGGAAAGAGAATCTCGGGAGGAGAAGTGACAATGATC